>DWFO01004085.1:0-11653 GCA_018246595.1 Mimoniades nurscia nurscia
CTTAAAAGATTCATAGTCGTAGGAGAGACGTTTCTTATATGTCTCCACAAATTTGTTTATGGAAAAATTAAATATATAATACGACTGTTATTGTAGAATTACTCTTTTATTCATCTATTGTGTTTATACACCGGGTATAAAATTTTATATTACGACTTACAACAGTGTTTGAGCGTCAATAAAGGTTCAACCACATAAAAGAGAATTCAAAAAAACTAAGAATAAAACTCGTAATGAAAAAGCAATAAAGTTGCTTTAAAGTTCCCGTAAAACGTGTTTTACAAGATCATAAAAAGGTATTGTACAATACATACCATATTTCATTAGCATAGGTTGCTGACATAATTCGAGATATGAATCAACATTTCTATAACGCGGTAAGAGATGGCGCTTTAAATATTTCTGAATCCCAACAAGGATTTCAACTCAACTTTATAACTATAAAATAATAAAGATGTTACTATAGACATACAACTATTTGTTTAGAATAATAATATCGAATATGTATTTTTTCCAGACTTGAATGGCTATTATTTGAATATTGGTGTCAAGTATTCGTTGAAAATCGCAACCACCGGCACCGCTTCTATTTCTGTTACAAATATATAATTCTGCTGCCATATTTTATCAACATGTATTCGGTAATGCAATGCATATTTCTCGCATTCCAATCACAGTTTTAGAGCTATGTTTTCGATGTGATATTATGTATAACTATGAAACTCAGTTTTTATACCAATATAATTTAAAAAAATTCAAACAATCAATATTGATATAAACCTATAAGCAACGTTTTAAAAGTTGAAATTAGAAATGTAGACCACCCGCTTTAGTATAAATAGCCCAATAACACAATTATAGTGGTGGGGGTCTCATTGTATCCAATTGGAACACAGTGCAAAAGCATCGCCAAATAAAGCCTTCTCTTTGACTGATTCGCTATTCAGTTTCTTTTATGAAAAATATATCTGGTGTATAAAGTCACCTCCATTTCGATGCGAAGCGTGGCAGCGCGGGCGTACCGCTCGCTGAGTCGGCGGCGCGAGCGCAGCAGAGCCGGGACGGCGATCCTGCTCACCCACTCGCCGAACTCTGCACAACACGGCACTTGTCACGGGTAGCAGCACAGGGGAGGTCACAATGAAGATAACAACAATCTAAGCAAAGATACAACAGGTATGTTATACCTGTTGTATCTTTGCTTAGATTGTCACTGAAAGGGAATGCTATAAGGGTGCGAACGAGTACAATCAAACAACAAGAACAAGAAACATCATGCCAGCTACACACACAGGTGCATAAAAATAGTCACATCATTTATAGACACCATTCATCATAAGTAATGTGGATGACGACCATGTACATGTGTACCTACTGATGACACGAAGGGTAGTAGTGCAGACATTTTATGTTAGCAGACTTCTATTTTTAAACACTGTCTACAATTTAACAGACGTATTTATGAATTTTGATTCGTTTAAAATGTAATGGAGAAAAATCTAAAGCAATTACATTCCTCGTGATTTGTTTTTTGTGGGTGTTTGCTTCATAGATTAATAAATCACTATGCAAATGACTATGAATAATGAAGGTTGAATACAATAGCTATTGATATATAATTTTATTTTTTGTAACCATACAAATAGGTATATCCAGCAATAATACCACAATAGAGTTAATGAATACAAAATATAACATGCTAAGAATAGCATGCAACTACAAATATAGGAATGAAATAGAGGATTGTAAGCCAAAACAAGGGTAAAATAAGGATTAGGCGGGAAATTGTATTTTGTTGTATTCATAGTATTTTTATTTCTGTATAAATACAGTTATACTGAAATGCTCAAGCTGATTAAAGCTATTTTATTAGGTGTGTGTTAATCTCATTTAGTTTTATAAGCTGCTAATTTATTAATTATAGGCTATGAATCTACGATTGAGTTACTCGAGGATTGTATTCTACCACCATATAATAATGATTCACTTCTGTCGTGTACTGAAGTAAATAATATTTCGTATGAAATAACAACAAAGGCACCGATCATCAGATAATAATTTTACCAGTTACAGGTAATAAAAATACCTATTTAATTCAAGTTTATTATTTCTGATGAATAAATCACCTCTGCTGCCGTGTGTGTGAGTTTGTTCGTTACACTGTCAGTGTCTATTTCTACATCAATCGTGCCAAATTGTTCGAAATGTCCAACACTCTTGCCATCTATGGTAGCGATTGAAACTATTACAGCAGGTATTTACTTAGTATTACATAATATTTTAATGAAATTATAACGTATTTTTTACTTTTTACCAGATGTAATTATTGAACATTTCGAATGTATATTCAATCAGTAATCACTGACCTATCGCCTCTTTGGTCATGATGTCTGGTGTATCGTATTCTGTGTCCATTCTGTGTGGTATCACTGTCACAGGGTGTGTGTTCGAGTCCATGGTCAATTACATCGGCAACACGTTATTTACTTAATTTATTTATCACTCAATCACTACACATCTCGATTGTTCGCGCACATTTTCGTTCGTTGCAATATATGTTTCGGTAACCATTTGAATATCTTTATTTGTAAAAGTGTACATATCCAATTATATGTTAATTTAAAATTTGATAATTTGAAGATAACCTAAAATAGGGACCGTAACATAACGCCTCTAATTCCGAAGATGTAGGCAGAGGACTGTGGAACATTTCACCAGTTACGTTTACGTTCCACTGTGGAATAGGTGGTGAGTCTATTGCCATACAGCGGGCACATGTCGAGACTTCGAGCCATTACTACAAAATCCTAATTAGAAAAATTTAGTAGTGCCCGACCCGGGAATAATAAATTAGGACAGATTTTTTATCATGTACGTTTTACGCTTTATTTTAGCTTCATATTAACAACAAAAAAGACGAAAATTATACAACGGATGCACTTAATACCAGGAGTATATGCTGCTAAAGATTTTAGAACAACGGCTTTTACGGGAAACCAAGTTTTACAAAATTATGTGTTTTAGCTAAATCTATTCATTTCACTTCATAACAAGCTACACTAGCTAGCTATGACTATATTACTAACTCGATAGCATGATATGTAGATATGTACTCGTACAACATGTCGTAGGTAATGTGTACGTCAGAACCATGTATATTTGGATATTGCATACAAAAATATCTGAGCACATCTATTTAGACTTCATGAGTCAATGTTAAAGTAGTTTAGACTTCAGCGGCATATTCTGGCAAATGCCCCTATTCTTAAGATGCATGGTTAACTCCTGCGAGAATGATTTTCACTGGGTTGGTCATGCGTCGTTTGCCTCGTGCCATCTGAACGTATGGCGCAACGTTCGCGAGCCTGTCAACATGATGCCAACTGACCTGACGCATGCCAAATATGCAACGATACTCGATTATTTCAAATATGCATGTACTCACGATGTTAATTCGATCTTGATTTAAATATTAATAAAATCATAGTGGTCTAAAATGTCCACGCCTCTTTTGCAGTTTCTGGGTTCAAAAGTTCACATGGACATCTCTGCACAGTTTAGTTGTCTATAATGCTAAGGCGTGATATCTATGGGAACCCGCATATGGCCCAAGTAAGAGGTGTGCTTGTACCCTTATTGTGTTGAAACGAGACATGTATTCAACAGTGGAACGATGAAAGGTATTATTATGTTGACTTACTTATTAGATCGCCATCATAAGACAGTATTTATAATGTATCATCTAAATAAGGTATTTTGGTGCGAATTAATTTTATTCCTCTCGCAATTAATAATTACTTCGCATTCATTAATTAATCTCAGCTTTTACATAATGCACAAAGATGTATAGTGTTATGTTTTAAACCATACTTGAACCATATGAGATTAACGTTCTTTGTTGTCCTACTTTAGGTTAAAATGGTCTACATTGGTAATACGAGTAGGTACCTACGTATCAAGCACGACAGGTGTGTAAGAATAGAGATATTTGGCACTCTGTGCTCTCTGCCTACCCCGCAATGGACCTGGCGTGAAGATATGTATGCATGTATGTTATTTATTAGCTAAATGGTTTTTTTGCTTTGAAGTCATCAAAAATACAAACTTTTTTTTTACTTTTTTTTAAGTCATCAAAAATAGCTATAAAAAGTCGTGTTTTATATTGATATTGATATTGACTATCTCATAGGCGAATGGTTTTGAGCGCGATTGCCAATCGGGAAGTCAAACCCCTAATTGGGATTTATGCCCGGCGTATGTCAATCACCTATTTTTTGAGGAAACACGTATGTCAATAGGCTAATCACATATTCTTTGAGGGAACGCAAACGTAACTGGTGAAACGTGGGAGTATACTACACTATTTTGCCTACGTATGCAAACATTAGAGGCGTGATATTACGTATTTTGATTCAAAAGTGACGAATTAATGAAATATTTGTCAGTGTCCAAATATTATTTATAGACCGATGTGGTCACCGTCGCCATCGATATAAACTAAATTTACTACAAAAGGTGCTAAGTCAGCTATAAAGGGCGTTGTTTTCTTAGAATATGAGGTGAACGTGAACATAGACAGCATCTGTTAATGTATGTAATAGCTAATCTCGGTATCAAGATAAACACAGCATCCGTGTGATCCAGGTAAGGGAAGATGTTTGTATTTGTGCTTCGTTTTCGAAGGCTGTTTCAGATGCTTTGGTGAAATTAGAAGTGATGGACTCAAATTTGTTAGCAATTAGCGGAACTTGCATCGCTGCGTCCACGACGCAATATTCCTAAGTATTTATAACTGCTCCACATCTAGCATGACAAGTAAACTAGAACTGGAATTTGAATTTTGAAAAACCAATAGTATGTTTTAAGGGACAAAATAAAATCGGTATTGAGTGTTAGTTTCACTTAACATGTAAAAGAAGAATTCGCGTACAATTTAACTGTGCGTTTACATAATACTTTGCTATCACGGAAACGTTAGGTGAGTTAAGCTGATACAAATGTAATTTAATTTAACAAAGAAAATAAATAGATTGAACGTGAATTGGTGTAAATATTCACACATATTCAACATTTCACAATATTGGTGCGAATAGATAAAAAACATCCGTAATAATATAAAAACACTTAACAATAATAATTATCCGAACTTTGTTTTATTTTTTACTGCTGGGAATGAGTTTCATCCGGAAATAAAGTGGGCCTGGATGATACTTCATCATGCTATTACAATCAGGAGTAGATGTACATAAGAATGCATATGCATTAAAAGTAAACGGCAAGTAATGAGGTTTCCTTTTTCTACTATTTATTAAACAATAAGAAGAAAAGCTGAAGAATTTTAATAAATAAAAACGGGAGAGAAGAAGAAGCGAGGTAACATAAAAGAGAGAACAAAATACTGCAGCATTAAATACTGCACAATCAGCTATACAGCCTTTAACATCAAATGTAACACTAGAAAAGCCTTAGGGCGTATGGAAAGAGCGTCCTCTGGCGACGCACTTACAAAGCCACTGTACGCCCAGTATACCGCAGCAAATTAGAATTTATTTAATGAGTGGTACTTGAACTGCACCGACAATACAAAGTCCATCGCCACCTTAACAAGATTAAAACTAGTTGCTTTAGCGTAGTATAGTAGCAATGTATGGCTTGTGTGGTGGTGCCGATCTTAAATTGTGATTATGTTACTCGTATTACGGAAAACGTTCAATCAAACGCCGTAGCGTCGGTAGCGTTGTCGGCCCGCGTGGGTGCGTACCGAATTACCGACAATTCACTTTCAATAGCCGATAATCTATGTCGACATCCGGATCTTCAAGTGTCTTCAATCAGCCAATCTATCTTGGGATCCATCTGTCCATCTTGTTCTTATATTTATATTACAGCATATTACCAATATCAGCGCGGAATTATGATTTTTTTCCGCCGTATGTGAATAGACTTACTCTCATAGGATTGCAAAGGACTGGCTGTACCAGAACTGGCGAAAAATACTATATTTATTTGGCTATCCTTTCGGGATAATACAGGCGTGATTTATATGCAAGTGTTAAATTTTATTGTCAATGCCATAAGAGATCGATCCATGTTATGCCTAATTACTGGTGTTCAATAAATACTATGTCAACGTCAATAATAATGTCAGAAATGTGTCAAATCCTTCTGAAGTCTGTAAACTATACCACCGAGTAGATATTAAGGTAGGAGCTTTTAGTGCACATGAAATGGTCATAAGAAATAAATACATAGACCTTACGACATAAAATTGTGTTATTGGTAATTGTGTTATGAAGCTTCCACCCATATCATATGAGTATGAGAATCAGAGGAATAAGTATCAATTGTTTGCCGTATCAAATTGCTCCAAAAAGTCGCTTTGCTCTAGTCAATTTTTTTCTTCTCTTCCCAAAAACCGGTTAAACAATAAATGATTATTACGGTTTTTTAGCATATTTCCGCTCTAACAATCAACGGCAGATAACTAATGGTTTATAAATGTTCCATCATTACATATCGGATCGTTTGTTAAAGTACTTTATAATATTGGTACTTACATCGAATGTATTTTGCTTTTTATTGGTTATTACGAGTAATTTTGTTATTTAGATATTGAGATAGGATAATCATACTTTAATACTATGCTTGGCATAGGTTTTGTGTCATAATTTTGTAGTTTTGCTTCGTATAGTAAGACTTGTAGCGTTGCTAACAGTTTCACTTTCAAATAATTGAATTTATGTCATCAGCCTGTTTCAATCCACTATTGCGAAGCGAAATGTTGGTGCTCCTTTTATTGCGACCACGGAATAGTGAGAAATCTGATATGGATAAAGTTTATACAGAGAAAGAGTGCAGTAAGATAAAACTTTTCTGAAATACGTGTTAGACATACATTATTATATAATTATGTGTTAAAAATACATTGAATAAAATAAAACATTAAACTCGTACATAAATATTTATAGAGTAAAATTCAGATTGACCATGGCCCTGTGGTTAAACAATAACTACTACAATATACCTAATTTATGTCAGAAAAATCCAATATTTTCTGACCTGGGATTTGAAACCAGGACTTCTCGATCGACAGTTGCGCTTTCAACCAACACGAAGAACTAGGAATTAATGCTATATATTTAATGCTATACATTTATTGCTATATATTTAACGCTATAGTATTTTATTTTCCTACTTATTTTTTAACACGACAACGTATGCATGATAGGTAATTTAGAAATAAAAACTCATCGGCACAGAAATAATTTTATTTCATATATTATTAGGAATATTTCATGAGCGGATACATAAGTACATAAGTGACGAGTAAGTAGGTACATAAGAGGAACATTGCTTAATTGTAATAGAGCAAAGTGTAATGCGTATTATATGTATAATCATTTAATACGATTATAATGGTATTATTTACATAGATAACGCACGAGTTACAATTGTAATACAACAAGTATTCGATTTATTTAAAAAAAATTTAAATCACTCATGTTATCCTTGAAAGGGTAGGCAGAGAAGTGTAGAACGATCTCATGTTTCACCAATTATGTTTACGTCCCGCTATACGAATAGGGGGTAAGCCTATTGCTATACAACGGGCACAATCTAGACTCAGAGCCGGTACTAGAAAATCTAAATTACAAAAATCCCATCCCCGGATATGAAACCAAGACCTCAGGATCAGCAGTCACACTTGCGACCACCCGATCAACGTGATAGTCATCATCATCATCATCAGCCTATTTCCGTCCACTGCTGGATGTAGGCTGGATGTATATTAATTTGTTAAATAAAAAATTTCCTTCCTTCCGAACCTTTTATCGTTCCACTGCTGGAACATGGGTCTCCTCTCAGAATGGGAGGGGCAAGGCCATAGTCTGCCACGCTGGCCATGTGCGGATTGGCAGACTTCACATGTCTTAGAGAACAATATATATTTTTTTATGAACTCTTAAGATGTGCAGGTTTCCTCACGATGTTTTCCTTCACCGTTACAGCAAGTTATATTTAAACTTAAAACGTACATTTTTAAGAGGTGCGCGCTAGGATTTGAACCCGGTCTTCCGGAGTGAGAGGTCGAATTTCAAACCACTAGGCTATCATTCACTATCAATAAACAATTTAGTTAATTTATTTTTGTAAACATGAAACATGTGTTTTAAATTGGAAATACCTCTGATGTTTACACTCCTCTGCATACCTGTTCGGGGATAATAGGCGTGATGTTACGTTATGTATTAGATTGAAATCAAAAACCTGTTTTAGCTTTTTATTCGTATTATATATTAAATAAGATCGTTACATTGTAGGTATAATATTATGTTTATTCTAAGAGCCATAGATTTTTAGACAGGAACGTTGCAGCAAGAGATAATGGAATATTTAAACGTCAAAGAGAAAGACCACAATTTTATTCATTTATTGTAAAGACCATAGACAAATATAACGATTTTTATGGTTTTTAATCATTTAATCAATAAATACAATATTCTTTTAAATTTATGCAATATCAAACATACGATCAACAAATTTTAATTCAAGAATTATAATTTTTGTTTTGTTAATTTAAGACTATTGAGATAGACATAGCCATTAGTGTATCTGAAACTTGACTTGAAATATCCCTGTCACAGCTCAACTTGCAAAGTTCGTACCATCTGTGGGCTATATTTTAAAAACTGACATTCATCTGCCCTGCCAAGTCATAATGCACTAAAAATATAAATCTCTGCCCAGTAAATTTTGTTTAATTGGTATTAAAATATAGACAGTAAAATACATATTTATAACGTGCATTTCTTGTGTCGATGGAAGATTATTATCATCATATCATTATGTAAGTCTTGTAAAGACCGAATGACATTTAACAAATAATAGTGAATAAATCAAAACCTTAACGAACAGTCATTTATTTTATGTAGGTACCCTATACATATACGAGTATCTTAGAACCAAATGAGTAAACTGCAATGTTACACGGACATTATGTTTTTGTTACGAAATTATCTATTATTACATTTACAGATAGCTAAGAAAAATTATTACCAATTAGGAAAGGTATAACATTTTCAATATGCAACTTCATCATAAATGTTAAGGTAATCATTTCTGAAACAGTTAACATTATCATAACTGTCATCCAATTTGTCGAATGAGCGCTTGGGTGAGAAATTGTCTTTGGGACTATTCAAATTAAGAATGTTTTTCAAATGCTTCGGTATATACACGAAGTGTTTTGGCGCGAAAAAGAAAAATTTCAATTCCTTATAGTCGACGTCGTTTGTCATACGTTTGAGCGCATTTGGTAATGCTTGGGACTTATGTGACGTAATTCTGTGCTTTTTAAGTGTTGGTATTTTTGCAATGGGCGATGGTGGTCTACCGTCCGAGGCCGGTCCACAGCAGTCCAGGGTCGTGATGATTGGCTCTCGGGTATACACCATACGCCTGCATGTCCGATCTGCGGTTGTAAGATCTACGTACAACGATAATTTAGACAATATTACATACACATAACAACGTAGCCGTAAATTTTCTATGTAAAACCATTAAGTGTCAGTTATAAAATTTTCTGTATCCGGTTGTAATCTATTGCCGGTAGGTTGTTGTTTAGCAACGGAAATAAGTATGCCCAAATTTACATTGAGTACTTTGATTGAGAAATTGTAAAGTAAATTATCTTCACCTTATGTTTCCGGTAGGTCTTAGGGGTCGTAGCGCATGGAGACGTCGCATACCGCTACCGCCGCCGCTACCTGCACAAGTAGATGCGTTTAAATTTTACTTCTCGGCAAGTATTATATCAAAATATCACAAGTATTTCATGTATAGGTATTGTATTGTAGATAAATAGGAAGTAGAATAAGTGAGAAGGTAGACAGACTCTACAACTAATCTACAAGTCTCCCGTCCTATACCCCATTATTATGTAACTATATTTATTAACATTTATGTTTGGGTTGCAACTCAAATTCTATGTTAAATGTGTGTGTTTTCTATTTTAACGTTCTATTACATCTACTGCCATCAAAAGTAAGTACCTATTTGCGATATGTTTTCATATGTTTGAACCGCTTCAGCTACAAACACTTCTTCGTGATTTTTTAGTTCTAATCATCAGGAAACAAAAGAAGACTGGATCGCTATTGGTCATTGCTTCAGGGAAACAAAGCGAAATATGTGGTATGTGTTGTAAATGATAACATTAGTTACTTCTGATGTAACTTCTCAGTCACTGAATCGGATTATCTTTGGCAGTCGTCGGCTATTGTTTTATTGAGTATCCAAGTATATAACTTATGAGATCATGTATGTTTTATTAATTAAATGTTGATTTCTTTTATTTGGTTGACTAAAACTCTTTTTGTTTCATGCATTGTCGCAGACGTCCAGAGGTGATTTTACTACATACAATCGATATTGAATGATAGAAATTGTTTAAATTTAAATCTTACAGTGACCTCCGACAAAACTTAACGATTGTTATGAAACGACGACAAGTTCTATCGACCAATTCAAATCTCTTTTTATTCATAGATTGTCTATATAATATTACTATAATACGAGGAATATTACTATTAACCGTTTCTAAAATTGGTGGTTAGCAATTAGCTATGCGCAGAGTT
Organism: Mimoniades nurscia nurscia; assembly: GCA_018246595.1. Classification (NCBI taxonomy): domain Eukaryota; kingdom Metazoa; phylum Arthropoda; class Insecta; order Lepidoptera; family Hesperiidae; genus Mimoniades; species Mimoniades nurscia. The sequence goes on from DWFO01004085.1 coordinate 10,638, forward strand.
GCATAGCTTAAGTTTAAAATCGTTTCGGGGTTGCAATGCGGTCAGAGGTATGGACGATATACACGTATTTTATTCATTCATGTTCATCCTACTCTTCATGTTCAAACTACTCTGAAAGTAATCTAATTTTTTTTGACTATCTGATTACTAATAGCAAATTGCACGAGGTAACCTTTCATCTATGTAGCTGTAAAAATGCTGTTAATGAATTACTTATAAAAATTTGTTAAATCTAAATCTTTGACTATCCCGTTGGTCGTGCTGGTTGCCCGTGCGACTGATGATCGGGAGGTTCTGGGTTCAAATCCCGGGTCGGGCACTATTAAATTTTAGTAGTGGCTTGGAGTCTGGGCATGTGCCCGTCAAATGGCATTAGGCCCACCACTTATCCCATAGTGGGACGTAGACGTAACTGGTGAATCGTGGGAGCTTACAACATTTCTTTGACTACCTCTTCGGGGATTACAGGCGTGATGTCACGATAAATCTATGATAAAAATGGCACGCATAATTAAGTTCGAATATATTGGAAAAGTTGCAATATGATATAACTTTTATATTATGCCGTCTAGAGTCTAGAGACAGATTGACATGCAACTAATTAAACTTTGTCATTGAATACACTGGACACGAACAAACTGGAAAGTTCTAGACAGTTCGATGAGGCGTCATCCTATAAAAGTTATCATTAGCACTGCACTGAGTAAGAGAGATTGGAGGTAACTTAGTTTAATTGATATGTTAGAAATTAGTCATAGAGCATATACCTACTACATACGTCTGTTTATTTTAAGCTACTCGTTGTTTACAATGCCATTTGAAAGTAAACCTACGTATTTTTACATAATAAACCTTTCATCCATCATTTCAGTTTTAGCGGATGAATAAAAATATTGTTTTGCAATTAGTCAGGCTATTTTTAGCCAAAATCAAATGGTATCAAAATCAGTGCAGGCAGCGGCTTAGCGGTAAATACATAAAAAAACATTATTACTTCAGCATATACAAGTGTAATA
>DWFO01004086.1:0-11653 GCA_018246595.1 Mimoniades nurscia nurscia
ACACCCAGACACAGAACAAATACTCGTGCTCATCACACAAATATTTATTCTGGGTGGGAATCGAACCCACGACCCCCAGCGCAACAGTCAGGTTCACTAGCCATTGCACCAACGGGCCTGTCAAAACCTGTCAAAGCATTTAAAAAACCTTATTAAACGATAGTAAAATTGAAATGTCGGTATTAATATTCCGAGAGCTATACTGCGGTAACTTTTTCTTTCGTATAAAATATCCTTTCATTTAGTGAGAACGCTTCTAGTCTTACATATAAATATTAAACATTACAATAGTAACATTACTCTCTGGCTAAAAAGGTTGAAAAGAAACTTGATATTCTTTTACCCGACGTTCTTTTGTGTCACACATGTGTAGGTACTGCATAGTTAGTCACCATAGTGGTAATACGGTATCTGATGTAATAAAAGCATAGAGCAGTAAGGGTTCTGTAACATTACTGTCACCATATGTTAATATCAACAATCACGAACGTGTGGAATGGTACTATTGAACGAATAGGGTGTGAACAGATTAAATCGTTACTGCGTTTACAATAATAATGATTTCTCTAAATATTACTACTATAGCGGCCGAGATGAATGAACGGTTTTTATGACGGCCTGTCAAAGTTGTCACGTTGGATAGTTGTGTGACGAGAGACAAATCTACTCGTCAAATACTAATGTGTCACACTTAGGGCGTTGTACGACCGAGAACGATTTATGAATAAGCGAAGTAATAAAACGAAACGGATTTAAGTGTGTTTGTATATCTCGATGTCGTTTGTTTATTGTATGCGATCTGTTAAGATACAACATTGAAGATATTTCAATAAATATTATAATGAACGTTGTAATAGTGATATGATTTTTTGTTGATATGAGGCTATGTTAATCCAAAGATAGTATGTATTAACCATTTATAGAGCGCCAGTCTTCTTTAGAACACATTTTCATACAAATGTTGGTCGATTTTGTAGCTTTATTTAATATACCTTTTTTTAACGCAAAGCAAAAATGTGAAATAAATGTATTGCCAGTTTTGAAAAAACTTACTTTTTTATTATTTTATTTTAACCTATTACATTAATAGCAAGCAACAAAATATATAGATAGACAAACAAAATATTTTTATTGTATTTGCGCTCTCCCGTATACCTTATGTAATGCCTGTAATGTTGTGTAAGAAATACTTAAAACATTTGATCATAAATCCTTACATTGTAACATGACGCCTGTAATCTCCCAAGAGGTAGGTAGATGAGTTTAGTACATTTCCACATCTCACCAGTTACGTTTACGACACACTATGGAATAGATGGTGAGCCTGTTGCCATACACCGAGCATATATCTAGACTCCGAGTAACTGCTGGAAAATCTAAGTTTGAAAAATCGAATAGTATCTGACCGGGATTTGAACCCGGGCGATACTCGTATCTTTACATTATAATCATAATCAACCCTTTTATCGTCCCACTGTTCGATACAGGTTTTCTTTCAAAATGAGAATGATTAAAAGAAAAGCACTTACACTCATGAAGTATACTTCTTTTCGATAATACGAAAATTCATTCAGGATCTATCGCTCTTTCACTTGTGGTCAAACCATTATATGACGTTTAAATAGTTTGCTAGATTAATGACATGACAATAAGGTGTCCGTGAAATATGCTTAGCGTTTGTAGGAAAGCTCAGTACTGTCCTGCTAATATGCCGTGTACTGTGTGCGTAGCCTAATGGATTGTAATCTATTAGACATCTCCACTCTATGTGTATATTGTATAACTGATTTATTGCTCTCATGAGCGGTATCAGTAAATATACGTCGTGCGTGTTAACTGTCACTGTTGATGCTTTACTAAATGACGTTACTAAATTTAACAGTTTAAATATATTTTACATTTTTACATCTCGCTCAGTAGTCGATATGCAAAGGAATATACTGCCATCTAAAACACAATACAAAAAACCGTTATAAAATAATAATTCATGTCAATATTCTCTAAGTGCGTCACTTCGCGTCAGATCTAATAACCTGCAGTGGCCCATCGTAGTAGACTATGGTGATAACCCTTCCCTATAAGTGTCAGATACGTCGTAAAGGAAGTGCTGCCATCTACGCATTGCTAGGCGACGGCGCTGACATTCGTTGAGTAAGAATATTGTGCCACTACCCACATTAAAGAGCGGTACACCAGTTCAATACAAATTAAGAAATGCGAAGGTTCAAATTGACGCACAGTTAAAATAAGTAAGGAGATCCGTGTCTGACAATATGATAAAAAGGGGATAATGATGACAGCATGTAATCAGTGGCCATTGTAAAACGTGTTATTGCGAATCTAAACAGTGTAACACTAATGACATCATTGTGTCTTTGATTCTATGTAGATAAGGTGATTGATGAGAATGCTGGTAATATAAGGCAATGTGATGTGCAACGGCAAAGTCTATATGTCTGTAATACCGTTTATAAAGACGTAAAAAACAAATCGGATAACCTAAGTGTCCACGTGTAGCAGATGTCTTCCTACGTACAATATCAAACTAATGTATCGGCGATTTGAGAAAAAATGTCTCTACATCTTTTTGAGAAATTAATACAAGTATACTTACTATTGTGATTTGTTTCGTATACGCCGGAGAAACATAATATGTACCTAAAATACCTCCCTGACTTATGAAAAAAATAATTAAAAAGGTATAAAGTATTGACAAAAGATGGTATTATCATTTATAATGGTGGTTGTCGTTAATAAAAGGCCATATAATACGGATTCACTCCTGAAGATGTGCAAATTATATATCAGATTAAACTGCCACCTTGCATGAAATATAATCGCCCAGAGAGCGATTCTATTAAATGCCAGCTGGATATCTTATTCGCCTGATAAGTATGCCAGGTGGCTCGCTGGATGTTGCCAAGTCGTTACTTGTAGCATAGATCTAAGTTATGTTACCTCCACAACGACCGCAAAGTAGCTTTTGTGACAATTTATTAGAGGATGTACTTTTAACGGTACAAGGTCTTTGAAATATAATCCAGGGGTGTACGTACAGAGAAACAACCCGGTAAACATTTTTGAAGTGCTGATGGAATCGATTGATTTCTTTGTGTTTTCAATAAAAACAATAAAAGACAATAATTTGTTACCGTTACCAGATAAGCACATTTTAGAGTTGTTTAAAAATACAAACACAGCTCGTTTTATTGTTTGAGAATTTAAAGGACTCTTTTAACCAAACTTGTTACAGCGTGAACCACGGTGATTATTGAATGACCAAGATGTCCCATGATTTGCAGAAGACTGCGGAAAACCACTACAAACAGTCGCCTCAAGCGGAAAGGCATCAATTTCAGAACACCTATAGTATGTTCAGTAATGATTTTCAAGACTAAGATAAATGGGTCAAAAAAAATGTGTAGGTAGGTAACTTATAAATTGCGTACGGAGTAGGTATACTAACTTACTTGTATTAAATTATACCTGTCCATTATACATGTTTCCAATGATGAAACTTTTAAAAAGTGTAATACGAATATTTTAATTAAAAAAAAATCACGTTTTAACAAATAAGTAATAAATTTTTAACACTGTATAAAATCACATACATTGTCTAACCTTTACCTATTTAGGGGCCGTTTTCACCTACCTGCGTGGCATGTGCCTCATTTAAATATTATTTTCGCAACGAAATCGGTCCAAGGACCGTTACCCAACTCTCTGTCAACGATCTGATAACACGCTGTATAAATAGGGCTACCGTTTTTGGAATCTTAAGGGTTATATGTATGTGATCGGAAATTTAAAAATTCGAAAGTACATTACGATAAATGTAATCATCACTTCGTGTAAAGAATTGTTATGGGTATACAAATGTGAATGCTCGAAAATCATAAATCAATAATTTCTATGATTTGGTTGTCATTGATTAAAGATAGTTTTATTATTACATTCTCGTTCATATTTTCATTGGCTCTGACCCTTTTTATTTTATACCATTGATATATCATGGTGGTGAAATAACAGTTGTCAGACTTCGCACAGCCTTCATTTTTGGAAACTATGGCGAGGTGTTCCTCAACACGTTTTTCTTCCTATTAAACAACAGATCGGAAATCGTGCGCTAAATGTAGTATGGAAATTTTAATTCCGTATCTCCGAAACTTCTTTTAACGTATAACAGCTACTCCTACATTTGGACATTTCACATATCTACTCTGTACTGTACGTCCACAGGCCATAAGTCTTTTATTCTTAAGTTTAGTTACCTCAGGTCAAACACATATATAAATATTAAAATTAGTTCACAACAAATTAATACCTAGTTGGGAACCCTATTTTTCTAATGTTCTCTTCTCTTTCGATGGGGACTTGTACAGGATGTTGAAACTATTGTACAATCGAATTGCAATGCAATAACAAACGTTATAATCGTGATTTAGGTAATGCTAGACAATAATGTTGAGTTGTATAAACCAAGATATCAAGCGGAATATCATCCAATTTATGCACTTTCAATTATACATATAATCTGTAAAAGTTGGAGTAGCGTGCATACAATAAACGTTCTTATTACGACTGAAAATCAAACAATAATGGTCTCATAATCCTCTGAAACGTAGATTGAAAATCCCACGAGCTACAGCGGCCACTGGGGACTGCTGCCTGCACTGCGGAAATATCTCCAACTAAGCTTCATCGTGTTTACGGTCTGTGAATGGCATTGACGAATTCCTAGTACTCAAATTGGAAATTATCCACCTCTGGATGGATTTTCCGGCTTCTTGCTCTTTGCGCCCATATCTCTATTAACTTGAACAACTTGATGATATAATACTAGACATTTATCATCTCTATAATACTCAACTATTTTAGGTCTAACCGAACTGGAACTTAGTCTTGTTTCATGTAATTAATACCAGGCTTATAATTTTGTGCCGTGGATAATACTCTCTTATTTCTGAACATCGCATTTCGAAAATATGCAAAATGATTCTCTGTACTGTTAATAATAAGGCTGATATTTGATTGATGGCAATGCAATGCGGAAGGTATTTGTGAAACTGACTGGAGTAGTTAGGAATAACACCTTTTAGGGAAGCTCGAGTATACTTATGCAGAACGAATGTGGAGACCAATGCTGGGATTTACCTACTACAATTTTTGTTTTGTATTTTGACTTTCGAAGTACACTCCCTTAATTGTAAGTAGAGGGTTGTAAGTAACAGCGAGGTACACCTATCGGGAGGTCATTTAATAATTTTATCCTAAATAATGCAATATTTTGGGTAAATCAGGGGATTACATTTCATTCCCATCATGTGTTAATTTGCTTGCATTCTAGAGTAGCTCTACAGATACTTTGCATTAGACTGCCTTGTGCCATGTGCAAAACTGTGCCATCTACCTTTGATATACTCGTCGTTTTGTGCGGTGGACATAACTGCATCGAACTGCAAGCCATATCTCCGTAGTCTTTGGAATTTCTTAATGATTTGAAATAACTTAATTTAACTGAAAATGGACTAATATGTACCTACTGCATATATTTTCAGTTATATCTCAATATTTTCAATTGTATCAGATAATTACGTAAATGAAATTTACACTATGAATTTCAAATGTACGTTACTTTAGTATTATTATTACGTCACCACGCCAAGGTCCTTGCGGGGTAGACAGAGAGCACGGAATGCCAAATATCCTTCTTGACCTGCCGTGCTATTACTATTATTCAAATTCAAATATCAATTATTCAAAATTTGTTCATTACAACACTTTTTCCACGTCAAAATAAAACTACCACCGCTTCGGAAAATGCCTTATTTTGAAGAAGAAGCGGCGAAAGAAACTCCATAGGTGTGCTTCTGCATCTTTCAAAATAAGCACTTATGTTAAGATGTAAATTATAATTATTTAGCCTTAGAACTATAGCAACTCATTTCCAAACGTTAGCATGTAATTTGCAATTGAGTAATAGGCTTTATGACATAATCGAAGTTTAACGAATTTCTTGAATTTACAAACTGACAAACTTACTACGTCGTTTGGTAGTTTGTTACAAAAGCGTTATTATTACAATTATATTATCATTCTAAGTCCAAGTTAGTTTTAATGTTTCCTTTAATTTGTGCTTACAGTTAATGAAACAATTTATCGCTAAAGACATTTATACCGCCTGATGCGATAAATGCGTCATATGCATTGAATATTCAATTTACGCGCAAGTGCGTTCGCGTGATCGTTTCAATCAATACGACACCATATAGGGGAACGTTAATTACATAGAATTCCCTCCGACAATGTACTTCCTCCTAACAACTCCTAGTTTGACTTACTACATTTACAAAAACCTAACTTATAATCGCGCATGTAATTCTGCGACGGAATAGGCTAAGTAATGTAGTAGACACAATTATCGCTAATAATTTTTGAATAAAACATTTTTTCGACTTTTTTGTCGTTGCACTCTTGTAATATGGGTCTCCGGCAACTTGCCGGTTGACTTCACACGCCTTAGAGAACAAATTTTCTTTCGATAACTCTAAGTGTGCTGGTTTCCTCACGATAACTTTTACAACAACCTCTCTCTGAAGTGCACCTTTCACCTTTGCAGTGTAGATAAGTATGAATAAATAATTTCACTGGGCGATTGCTTCGATGATTTGCGGTGATACTTATTAATGGAAGGTTGTAAATTCGGTCCCATCTAATAAAAACATTTGTGTAATAAACATGAGTACTTATTATGTGCCTAGGTTTGCATTTTTTTATTTAGAAATTTAAACACATATTATTGGTAATCTGGTTCCCATAGTGCAGGCTTAGCCAAGATAGTATGTCGTGTGTCAGCTATCTCTTTTATTATCATGTACAATTTTAAAGGCATAGGAACTAACGGATTTATATACATATATATGTAAATTATCCCTTTAACTTTAACTATGATTTAGGTAAATTAACTGCTACCTATTCGATTAATTTAAATAGGCTTTGAAATTCGCCAAATAAGAAACGAGTCTATTAAATACGAATGCGGGCGATGAGTGACATTTCTATTTAATTGATCAATATGTAACGTTTAGTATCACATATAATTAATTCAAATGTATGGACCTCTGCTCACTTTAATGACTTACATAATGTAAATGTCATTCATAATGATGTCATTCCTGTGTGTCATACCGCGTTGACGGCGGTGTAAAGTGGGAAACCGATTATTATTACACTTATAGCGGCAATCCAGGTAGTTTACGGTGTAGGCAGAGAGTACCAAGTGCCATATATCTCTTACATTCAAGATGCTTTCGGAAACTTCTCACTCCCTCGTCAAGAGAAACCAACTATGTCAAATTGCGTAAGTAAATTTTTTTATTGATAGTAAAATCGCAAAAACAAGATACTAGCAATCTGCTAGAGATATGCAAGTCGTCTATTTTTCTATTTCGACATATTTTACATTCGATAATATATCTTTTCAGATATTTTTATCAATTACAGTTTGATAAAGTGCTTATTGCTCTGTCACGCTGGTATATCGAAAATTATACGTTTGTTACTATCTGTGCTAATGTTAAGACCAAATATTAATAACTTATATATTAACTCAACTAAACCTGTTTAATTAATCATTAATTTTCTTGAACGGTATTTTGCAACATTGTAACATTTAAATAGGACCTTTCAAAAACATTATAAAATTAGAACAATGTTAAAAAATGAATTTACACTAACTGACATGATAGGAATAAAATGTTGTAAAAAATTTGATTACTGTTATTATTAACAACAAATTTACATTAAATGTAGCTAGATACAATACAGTTCATTTGGAAATAATAATTCACACATAGATCTTAAATGTTAAATACTTTTTCATTTAAAATTAATGTAATAAACCAATTTTAAAGCTAATACATTTAATTTAGCATTGCATTAGCTCAGCGTACTCGACGCGTCGATTTAAGGCCACATTCATTTCATTGGTAACATACTTGCCTTATTTTATGTTTATTCATTTATTTATTTATTATTACATTGTTTAGAACGGTATTGAGCCAATTACACTAATCAGTCAAGCGGCTTTTAAATGAGGAATAGTTGATTTTTTTTCGAACCGTTTATCGTTCCACAGCTGGAACACGGATCTACTCTCAGAATGGGAGGATTAAGGCCATACCCTGCGACGTGGCCAAGTGCGGGTTGGCAGACTTCACACGTCATAGAGAACATTTTTTATGGACTTTAAGATGTGCAGGTTTCCCTACGATGTTTTCCTTCATCGTTATAGCAAGTGATATTTAAACTTAAAACGCACATTTTTAAGAGGTGCGCGCTAGGATTTGAACCCGGTATCCCGGAGTGAGAGGTCGACTTTCAAACCACTAGGTTATCACTGCTCTCAGTTTACATTCTCCACTTGAATGCTTACCAACTGTCTTACAAGAACGCAATAATGAGAATATTCAGTTGTTACTTCTTCACCACTATCATGATCAACGCTTCATCGTTCCACTCTTGCACAAAAGTTTCCCAGAATATAAGTGTACGGCTATTAGCTGCCACGCTGAACATGTGCAGAAAGGCAAAGTGTTTGTTATGATAGAGTATATCAATGTATCTCTTGATACATACAATATTTACATAGCTAATGCGTGTAAAGTTCTTTGCTCTCTGCCTACCTTCTAAAGGACCTTCCGACGATGTACCTAATAATAATTGACTTATATAAGTATGGCAATAGGCTAACCCCCTATTTTATGACACAAAGAGGGAATACATTCCTCTCAATGTCCCCTATCTTAATACACTCCTCTGGCTACCACTGCGGGAAAATATATAAAGCAGTATATATTGTGTAAAATATATATATTATGTAAATATATAAAGCGGGTCGGCGAGTCCTCGCCGTGGAGCGGACACGCCACACACTCACTTGTAAGTAGGAGCGTGTGAACTAAGTTAATTATACCCTTATTGCATGCCACTGCAGCTCGTAACGGTTTTTCGTTTCAGTTTTAATTCGGTATCCTTCATATATTTATCTCGTCTGCCGCTTTATCTTTCCGCTCTCTGATGAGATTGAGGTGTGTTCAGATATAAATCTATGCGAGAGTGGATCGACTCCTCATGCTCTGGAGAACATTACTTAGAACTTGAAGGTGTGCAAGTTTCCTCACGACGTCTTGATGCACCGTTGTAGCTGTTGATATTTTATGTTGAATGGCACTCATAATCAGTATTGGTAAAATAGAAGTGTGTCTAGGAATCAGTACCCCGATCTGCAGATGTGGATGTAGAATTTTAGACTATTGGGCTATCCATTCTACCACCATATGTAATAAATAATTGTAATAAATGTTTGATTCTTTTTCCTGAAATATTATAAAATAATCAATGACAGTTTCAAAAGATGCTTTTAACCCTTCGTATATATGTATAAATATGGAAAGGTTGTAATGTCTATCTGTTGTCTAGCTAGTACGCTACGCATTACGTGTATTGCCCTCAATAGATACAGATTTTGGTGACATTTAGTTTTTATTTCTACGAAGTCGACTCTATAAAGTAGTATATGATTAAAGATGACATAGAGTATGACATAGACTATGTATGTCATCTATTGACTTAATAGTCAATCGCGACAGGACACCGACAAATGCCTAATTTGATGTTGACGCTAATTCACCTCTTGGTCACATGATATTTTTGAACGCAGCGTTTATATCGAGTAACATAAAATACACCTGGTCGAAACATTGGAATAATAGAATAATAGAACAACTATAGAACCACGAGGGCAGGTGAATAAAGTTTAAAAAATATATAAGTAAATAGCAAATGCATTTATATTATAAACAAATAACTTGATAACTATCAGTATAGCCCAATTTTTTATATTTATCATAAATACAATCTAATCAGCAGAATTTTTCCAACATTTTTAAATAGACTTCAAGTCTATGCACTAATGTAGGCTGAGACACCACCATGTGTTGACTTAGGTGACTGATTACCTGAGTGATTTACGTTTCATAAATTTAAAATATTTGGCTCAAGATCATTCCGATGATTCAAAATGAAGTCGGTGATTAACTGGAGCGGCAAAAAATTGCATGCTCCGAAACAATTAGCCATGAGTGTACTCACGGGAAGACATTGCGACAAAATTAAATTCTAAAGCGAAATTACATGTTCCGAGACGATTAGCCATGAGCTATGTGTTGCTAGCTATTGCCGAGTGTATATTACAATTACATCTGTTACGTTCTAAATCAGAACAGTATTAAGTACAGTACGTCGGAAGTGATGTGTACTCACGGCTTGATATTACAGCATTGGCTGTGACATTCGACAGCGACTATAAGGAAGTGAATGCGGACGGCGGCGGCGTGTGTCAAGAGTAGCGTGCAATGCAAAACAACGAAATATATTTGCGTGTATTTTTAGGCTATCACAACGGCATTTGGCACATGTCAGCGCGTATCGGCCGATCTAATCGGTCCACGTATCTTTTATAGTTATTTTAAATTTCGATTAAACTGTATTCAGCGTAAGACGTTTATTTACGTTTGCGCGTTTTACGTTGCTTTTCTGGGTCCCGGAACCGAAATTGGCACCGCTGTTTCGTACGGAAAACACATATCTAATTATAATTTATCGTTTTGATACTTGTTAACACGTGAAAGTCATCATGTGTATGATTTTAGTAGCGAAGATAGTATTCTTTCAGGGCCACGCTTATCGTGATAATATCAATTATTACTCTTACTTACTACTTATTCGACTGTCTCGTTGGTAGAGTGATTGCGAGCATGATTGCTGACCGAGAGGTCCTCTATTCGATCCTCGGATCGGGCACTACTGGGTCTTTCTTATTTAGATTTCCTAGTTGTGGCTCGGAGTCTGTGTCCTGTGTATGGGAGTAGGCTCACCACCTATTCCATAATACCCATCCTATCCTCTGCCTACCTCTTCAGGGATTACAGGCGTGAAATTACGTTGTACTACACTTCTTTGATCCCTTCGGATATATTACTTTTTATGATTCTATGTTTAATACATTAGGATTTTATAAAGTAGGTACATACATACTTAATCGTAGGAAGTCTTATCTATAAATTGACAAATTGAAGGTGGGAATTGTAATTTAACTGCAGAAGGTTGCCCTACAAATTGATTGTATAGAATATAGTTCTACATTATATTAGTTTTTTACTACAAATATTAGATGAATAATTAAAATATGAATACATATAATATGTTTAACTATTAATATATCATCACAAACAGCTCCATGTCAGCGTAGGCGGAGAACACAGAATGCAGAATATCCGTATCCGTGCGATGTTTCATGTGACATGCTTCTTTACATCCATCACTCACATTTAATCTATACTAATATTATAAAGATTTGATTGTTTGTTTGCATTGAATAGGCTCTGAAACTTCTGGACTGATTTGAATGATTCTTTTACCATTAGAATCCTACATTATTATTGAACATGGGCAAAAAAATATATAAAAATAATAAAAAAATAAAATAATGTAATAATAAAGACGCTAAAAGAAGGGTGTTTGTGTGTGTGTGTGTGTGTGTGTGTGTGTGTGTGTGTGTGTGTGTGTGTGTGTGTGTGTGTGTGTGTGTGTG
>DWFO01004087.1:0-11652 GCA_018246595.1 Mimoniades nurscia nurscia
CAAATCTAAATTAGAAAAATCCAATAGTTCCCGCCCCGGGATGTAAAACCAGGACCGCCTGATCGGCAGTCGCACTTGCAACCAACACGACCAACGAGGCAGTCACAATAATATAGATATTGTTAAATGTATAAAATTATATGCGACTGCCACGTTTTGGTCGTGTTGATTGCAACTGCGACTGCCGATCAGGAGGTCCTGGGTTCAAATTCCGGATCGGGTACTCTACTATAATAATTTTTTCAAATTTAAATTTTCTAGTAGTGGCTCTGAGTCTGGATATATGCCCGGTGTATGGCAATAGGCTCACCATATATGTATATTCCATAGTGAGACGCAAACGTGGCTGGTGAAACGTGGGAGTGTTCTACAATCCTCTGCCCACCTTTTCGGGGATTACGGACGTGATGTTACGTTTATATAAATAAATTTCTATGTAAACATAGAAATTTTTATGTACGTACACATAATATGTATACGTAACTAAGTTACGTATGTCCAGGTGATTTTCGAGTCAGATAATAAAATACTCGTGTTTACGAGTATTACACAAATATCCGTCTGCGTGGGAATGGTACTCTCAACGTCAGTCCAGCGTTCAGGTTCGCTAACCACCGGATTAACGGGTCCACTTAGCAGCTAGGAAATAGTAAACTCACCGTGGCGATCCAATATCTGTACGGGTCCATGAGATTCTGTATTTCCACCTTCATACCGACTTTGATTCTATCTATTGGGGACATGCCTTTATTGTTTAAGGCGTCGATCGATACAGACTGACCGACCAATAAGGCGTTCTTCATTATATCTATAATAGTGTCACCACATTTCTCGTTGATTTCATCCGGGGGCTCCACTTGTTCGTCATACTTGCCGCACCAGCCTAAAGGGTGGACCTTGGTGTTGGATATATCGCACCAGAAGTCGTTGTCGGCGCCTATAAATTTGATCCGCAGGAGGTGACCGCAGACCATTGTAATATCGGCGATCCAGTACACGTCCGGATTGGTCTTGTGACAGACCTCGAGCAACATACCCTGTTTGATTCCATTGTTGAGGCTTGCTTCCACCTATAAATGTAAACAGTTATTGATCAGAACTTATCAAGTAAATGCAATTGTTACTGCTGATCAAGTAGTCTTAGGCTTGATTCCAGAGATGGGTACTGTTGGATAGTTTTAAGTCAGAATCTAGATTAGATTTTCTAGTAGTGGCTCAATACAGATGTGTGGCCAGTGTATGACAATAGGCTCACCTTCTATTCCATGGTGGGGCTTAACTGGTAAAAAATAGGTGAGTACTAAATACCCCTGGCAAATACCCCTGGCTGAAGACAGCGATTACATGTGTGATTTTATTTTTGTCTTTTATTTATTCATTTATCTTGCACACTGTAATCTTAAAAGTAATCAGAAAAGAGAGACTTTGTACGAGGATCTACTTATTCCTATAAGAAAACTCTTCCAGCAGACCCAGGAATGGAAAGAAAATTCACAAATTGGGACAAAAGTGTGCACATATATATCTAATATACAAAAATATATATAATACATAAGCGTAGATACATACAAAATAAATATACATACAAATATACACATACATAAACATATACATACATTCTTAGAAATATGCATTACATTAACTTACCCCATCTTTCAAGGGATATCTGTGAGATGGTGTTGTTTGCAGAGTTATTACATTTACTTGCATGAATTAATGTTTATGTATAGAACATAAGATTTGTCATAACTTGTTACAGTAATTTCTGGGTATGTTATGGAATATAATATTTGTTACAAAAAATGTAAATCACACCTGTAATTCCCAAAGAGGAAGGTAGGGGAATGTAGTACACTCCCCACTACTAGTATAATATTTATATTTTATGATCAATAAAATTTACTGCCTTGTTCATATAATGGTTGTAAACATAATGCTGGCTGGTAGGTCATGGATTTAAACCCTTTGTTGTATTAAATATTATTGGGATTTTCTAACTCAAAATTTCTCAAAACAGAAGGCATGCATTAGCATACATACCTATTATATGGAACATAACAACATAACAGGATAAATATAAGGATATTACACACTTCTGCTTACCCCATGGAAATACACGTATGAAATTGTGTAGTATTATGTATATATTATAGTATCATTATTTTTAGTATTTATCATGCCAAACGTAAATTACATTTAATAGAATAGTGTTTAATATAATAATAATAATAAAGCCTTTATTTTTCCAAACTACTATAACACTTATACTATTATGCACATATATTAGTGTTTAATATTAGTAATATATTTATTTATTTAGACATAATAGTCCAAAACATGTATTTTTATAAATAATTACGAATTTTGACTGCCTCGTTGGTCATGTTTGTTGCAAGTGCGACTGCCGATCGGGAGGTCCCGGGTTCGATTCCCGGGTCGAACACTACAAAAATTTTCTCATTTAGATTTTCTAATAGTGGTTCGGAGTCTGGAGATGCATGGCAATAGGCTCACGAGGACTACAGGCGTGAAGTTACGTTTAATTACGAATTAATGTTGTTAGATTGAAATTATACTTACAAGTAATTATCTATTTGGCACCTAGAGCACATGGTTTTCGCAACTTAAGTAAATGCTAATTGTAAGGAAAGTGGCCTCCACTCATTATCATATTTTTTTAGTTAAATAAACATAATTCATATAATACAATTTTATTTAGAGAATGTGAGTTTTAACAACTGATGTGCTTAATTTAATTGAATTTTAAATACACTTTTGCTTCATTTTACAACCCCTTCAGTTGAATGTATGTTAATAAATAAAGTGAAAAATAAACTAGTTGGGTGAGACAAAAAAAAGATTATAATGAGGTGGCATGAGCCATATGGATATATTGAATTTACATGTACTCTTTGAATACAAACGAATTTGAAAAAGCAACGCGAACTTTGAATTTTAAGTAGAATGTCTAAAAATAGAAAATCTTACGATTTGCAATATCAATTGTAAGTATTAAGAACATTTTTTTATGTTTACGCACTTAACGAGTTAGTTATTTAATCACGTAAACGGACAAAATAAACTAAAAATTTATAAAATACTTATTTCATTTAATACTAATAAAATAAGGAATTATTCATTTTCATAAAAAAAATATTCTAACATAAAATAAATAGATATCAACGAATCCGTAACTTACATGAGAAAATAGTTCTTCAGGGACAGCAATGCATCTATTGTCTTCTAAATAATTGTTCCAATCAAACTCCATCATTAAAATAAAATAGAAATAGAAATGATTCTCATTAAACTAGTCCATAATAATATTATTCGTAACGAATTATGGAACTTTTAAGTTAGGTACATCGCTATCTTCAAATTTCATTTCCTATCAAGCTATCAACTCACTCAATTCATTTCATTGAATTTTGAATGAAATTGAAATTCACCCACCACTTTTCTTACAACGAGATTGGAATGATTTTTATTTCTATCTCATTCTATATCCATCGTTATTCATCCGCTTATCATACTCTTCTTATCGTTCAGAAGTTTTAAATACATTACGTTTTAGAAATTGTATTTATTATCTTTTGAAAATCGTATGTACGTTATTAAATTCGGATTTAAATAGACTTTTGCATACTGTATGGCATAATTTTTAAGGAAACACAGTCGCTGTTTTTTACTTCAAAATTTTATATAACGTTAAAAAGGAATGATTTCTTACATATTTCGTTCACTTTCAATTCAACTGTGTAAAACAGCTGATTGTCATCGCATTCACTGTCGTCCAGAAATCGTAATTTAATTATTTAAAATATTATTACCACTCAAATAGTTAATTTGACGTACTTTTAGTAAAATAAATTTCAGTACTATAATAATTTTCATATTTTTCATTCTGTATAATTATGCAAAATACAAAAGAGGCACTTAATTCTGATGTAAAAAACAGCGTCATTTCTTGAAATTTATGTTTAATTGTTAATTTTTATATTTTTAAATTTTACTGACATTAAAGAACTCTGCAATTTACATATTTAATGTTATATATTATTTAATATATATTTGTTTTCTGGTATTATAAGTTTGGCAATTATTGCAAATTAGTGAACCTAATCCTTAAACCATATTAGTCTGTAATTTACACGAAATATTTAAATAAACATATTTAAATATTCGATAGTTAAATATTGTGTATATATTAAAAATTTTTTTAATTCATGTTGGATTACGGAAAAATTATTGAGTATAACGAAACATTTTATTTGTCTTTCTTCCAATCATTCCATTCCTATGATTTCATTCATTCTACGTTTTTGACTTTTAGATTCGCTTTGTCGTCAAACGCTTAACAATAAACTTATAATCTAATCTACAAAAGTAGCACTTTATAAAATTTTGGTACTGATTACTTAGTCGATTAATAATATCTGTTTCTACGTAGTGTGCTCATTGAAATTTGTGCAAATCGTAATAAGAGGAATTATGTGAAGTTTTTTGTGCACCATACGTACCGTGTTGCAACATCAACAATGTCTCGATTTACCAACCAGTTGCTGTTCTTAACGCCGTCGAACAGCTCAAATGGCACCGACGACGAGGGCTGCATGCTGGTGAATCCATCGCAGAACGTCATCATAACTGGAGCGTTCAATGGGATTCCGCAAACCTTGATTTTGAATTTGATATCATGGGCATGTCTCATTGTCTTGTTTACCGTGCTACGACGTACAGCATGGAATTATGGAAGAATGGCTCTTGTGCAGCGCTCGAAAAGCAGGTGGACGAACTTGTTCTATCGTGGTGGCGCCGGAGATGCGCTGGTTCAGCGGCGGCGGAGTGCTGAAGAGTCCCTCAACATCGACGAGGGATTCTTCACATGGTTGCCCGCCGTGTTTCGCGTCACCAGGGAGCAGGTACTGGCCAAATGTGGCCCTGACGCCGTCCATTATTTGTCTTTCCAACGACACGCCATTACACTTATGTTCATAATAACTATTGTGTCAATAGGCATTATACTGCCTATAAATTTTCAAGGCACCAATTTACAACCTGATGCCAGTACATTCAGTCAGACCACTTTGTCTAATTTAAATGGCAGGTCGTATTGGCTTTGGGTACATACGTTAATTAGCATCTCATTTTTGCCCATATCAGTGTTAATTATGAGGAGGTGCACTGGAAGGAAACCGGTCCCTACATGTTTGACTGGGACAGTGATGATCACAAATATATCAAAAGCTGATAGAAATGAGGCTACAATCCGAGCATATTTTTCACATAACTTTCCACACATACAAATTGTGGACCTTCGACTTGCGTACAATATTAATAAGCTTAATGAAGTCCAAGAAAAAAAAGAAATGGTAACAGAAGCTCTTACTTATACAGACACATACTTTAAAAAAACTGGTAAGCGTATTACTGTAAGACCAACGCTGTGTGGTCCAGAATTAGATGCTCTAGAATATTACAGCATTGAAGAGAAGAGATTGAAGGATGAGGCAACACGATGCCGTGCAATTGTTCTAAATGATCCCCTTGGCATAGCTTTCCTGACCTTACCATCATACCAATTAGCAGAGCATGTGATTAACAACTTTAGCTTACACCGTGGTTGGGTTTTGTCACATGCAACAAATCCATCTGACATTGTTTGGGAAAATTTAAGTGTGCAACCTGGAGTATGGTATGTAAAGGCAATTATAGTTAACTTTTTCCTATTTCTTGTTCTGTTCTTCTTGACTACACCAGCAATTATAGTAAACTTGTTTAATACTGTTGTTGTTAAACCCGATGTTCAGACACGAATTAGTAGCTTGATCTTCGACTTTCTTCCAACTCTACTGCTCTGGACGATGGCGGCAGTCATGCCGGCGATCGTTTCGTTTTCTGATAAGTTCCTCTCCCATTGGACAAAATCGCAACAAAATTACTCCATCATGACTAAAACTGTTTCTTTTCTTCTCTTGATGACCTTGATATTACCTTCCTTAGGACTTGCTAGTGCCGAAGCCTTCGTGTTTTGGACGATACATCACGAGAACGATACATTGCGTTGGGATTGTGTGTTCCTTCCAGATAAAGGAGCATTCTTTGTCAACTATGTCATTACTTCAGGTTTTATTGGTACCGCATTGGAATTAATACGATTCCCCGAACTGTTCCTTTATGTTTGGTACCTATTACAATCAAAATCCAAAGCTGAAAAAAGTTATGTTAAAAAAGCTATACTGTACGAATTTCCGTTTGGAGTTCACTATGCCTGGAGCTTAGCGATATTCTCTATTACGATGGTATATAGTCTCGCTTGCCCTTTGATCGCGCCCTTTGGCTTGATCTATTTCATTTTCAAGCATATTGGTGACAAACATAATCTGTACTTCGCTTACGGTCCGAGTGACATGAGCGGAGTCGGCGGCGGACGTATTCACGCAACGGCCGTGAGACTCATTCGTATTTCGGTGTTACTACTCCTCGTTAACATGGCTGCGTGGGCCGGGCTGCGGGCAGGATTTGAGGCGCGAACGATCATTTTAATTATGGCATCAATAGTTGCTTTTGGAACTTTCCTTTTGCTTAGTCCATTCCCAAGTTGCACTCCACCGGCACCTTTGCAAGAAGAATCAACTGTCAGATTACCAGAGTACGTCGCACCGGTGTTGACAAAGCCCATAGAATCGCCGCCCACTTCGACCCCTTCAACACCTGATTATGGGGCTTCATCTCCAGTTACTACCCATTCCTATAGCCCTGATCCGATAAACATATAAAGCGAAAACACTAATAACATAGATAAATATAGCATATTTCATATTGACACAAAAGGTGAGTATTGAAAGCAATGTAAATATTCTAATGCAATATTTTTATATCACGATAGAATATTACAAGGTCTTACATGATGAACTAAGCTAATGATAATTGTACTTTATTAAACAATGAAGGTATTTTATTGAGTACCATATTGCAATATAATTTAAAATATCAATTTTGATTTTTTCCTATTACTAAAATGATATCAATTCTCTTTTGAAATAATATTATAACTATATTTGTGTCTTTAACCAATGAATGTAGACTTGTAATTAATACAATTAAATTATAATTAAAAAGTGAACAACTATATCATAGTAGTTATTAATTAATAAACATATACTACATATTATTTTTTATTATACTAGCAATAAAACTGTTATTTTGGTAACTTTAAAAACAATCTTAACTTTTTAATTCACTTCTAGATGTAAAAAAATCTTAGAATGCAATTTTAAATCAGCTTTTATGAACACTATTTTTATCAAAAATTAATTTATTTCTTACATTGAAATCATACTCAAATGATATAGTTATTTAGTGTATTAAAATTCATTTCTGTAATAGATACATAGTTTTTGAAATTAATATCTTTATTTCCGATTTTTGATGTGCAATGTAATGTAAGATGTTTTTTACAAAAATAAATTGAAAATGTCTCAGACATTGTGTACAATACTTGAAACAAAAGTACCATTGTTTTGTAATTTATGTAACTGACAGTACATTATATTCACCCAGTTAAATGATAACTTTCTGTAAAGAAATAAACAGTGAAATTTGTGTACATATTATGAACTTTTTTTTTAAATATTGCATTTCAATGTGATCCGAACAAAACAAAAGTGGAATTTTTCATCAATCTAGATTATTAGCATAATAGTAAACTTATTTAGTTGTGTATAAAAATATATATTGTAAAAGTAGTCCCGTGTATGTACATTCCGAATGCTTGGTTGTAATTAAACTGTTCAGTTAATGCCAGTGGTCTTAATTCCATAGGCATCATTATCAGAAATTGATGTTCAGTTGGATGGAGTCCTGAGTTTGAATTGTCCTGAATTTGTCATCGTATTACCATCTGTGATCAAGATGACTAATGTTGGAGCATATTATAAATGTCATAGATTATGGATTTTTGATTAAAATGTGGTTTTAAAACAGACTTCTGTATGTTGTTAGGGTTTTTTTCTTATATTATCTTGTCTCATATGTGTGATGTTTCTCATCACAATTACAGATGACATTTGTAACACATTGGTTATCTACAGAGTTACGGGCATGCTGTAATACATTGGTCCTTACTATAAACAAATGTTTGATTTTATACTAAATGTAATGCAACTGTAACGAATAAACCATAGATCAGTGTTTAATGAAAAATGTACTAGCAATGTCGGGTCGTTATTCACTTTAATTGAAAAATATGTGACTTGACATTATGTTGTGGGTTATTATTGAATCACACATATTGTCACGCCTATATCCATGGACGTCGGCAGAGATAGATGATTGAATCTTATCAAATGAAATGGATATAAAGAATTATATACACTATGGGATTTGTATCACGGCATATAGAAACACTGGTAGTATATTGTTTTATTTTATCATAGATGTTTATATTGTTTTCCTTTGTAAGGGGTAGTCATTGTAATCTAAATTGTTACACTCAATTAAATACCATGTAATTACGTTAAATGTAATTGAAATATCATTTATGTATTTAAAAAGTTAACTATCCCAGAAAAATAAATACAACAGTTGTGACTGTCTTCTTTTGTTTAAAAAAAAAAAAATAGGTATGTCATATCTTGTTATGTAGACCTGGATGGTTGCTCCTTTACACATTTGATGTGTTACATTGTTAGGCCATGAGCCCTAACTTCTGGTCTTACCTGAAATCCATTTATACGTAATACAACTAGGAATTGTTCATATTTTAATTTTTTGTATATGTCTTTGTTTTAAATATGTGAATAATGTATATTATGTGATTTGTAATGGCTGTCTAATGTTTTGCTTTAATTCGTTATCTTTAACATTTTATTCGTTTTATGTTTTTGTATATATATTTGAATAGATAATATATTGTTATTATGCTCATAGTGCTAACTACATTGTAAACAAAAGCAGTACCTAATGTAGGAATTCTAAGTCAATTTCATGCTTTGATTTAAAAATTTGAAAGGTAATGAATTCCTGCCATTATCTTATTTTTGGGTTTAAAGATAAATAAAACCTACAATTATATTGTAGGTACATAATTTCTTATGCTAATATCTCTGAATCTGTCATTATGAGATTTAATATTGAGATACTTTGGAAATATAGGCTACCCTTGTTTACAATAAGTTGCCTATTGTATTTTTCACAACAAAAACGAAAAATACTTTAACGTATTGCTGCTATGAAAATAGGTAAAATTTAATTATAAATGTTAATGTTTTTTTTCATTACAAGTTTTGTATACATAAAACAAAATTTTGTCAACGAAGATTTCAATTGTTATCATTTCAAATAAATTTAATGGAAACCCTTTATATTGAGTATCGAAAACTTGCCATTTGGCTGATTGTGTTATCACTGCACGATTATTTGCACACAGATAAAGGCAGTTAGACTTATACGCTTTCTATAAATTTGATTATTGGTAGTTGCTGGTGTGTTCGATGTCGGAATTGCAATAAAAATTAAAATAAATAATTCAGTTTTTTTTCTATTTTTTATCTGTCATCCGTTATAAAAGTTTATAAACATGCCTAGATTGAATAACATCGCCTACCACGGTTTCAGTACTTTCAGTTATACGGTTTCAGTGATTACGATACTTTTATGAAGTATAATCGTGTTTCATGCAGTGAAAGGTACATACTTTCAACATATTGGGAGGTGCGTCCACAAATCTGCGTCTGCGTTGATCTAATACAATGTTCGCAAACTTATATTACGTAGCGAACAAACGCGTTCAAATATGATAATAATGATATTAATATGCTGTGATATTAGCATTGTAACTGTACTCGTGCCGATTCGTACTTGGCGTTACATGTGTATGTGTGGTACATAAACGACCTTGTTAAATTGTTCATTTGTATAATCTGCTCCATATTATATTACGGTTATATGGTTACTGTTATATACTCATTTGGCCAAATACTCGTCATACCTATTAGTAAATTATAAATTTAGTTATATGAAAATAATAATTATACGTTCACATTGTTACGTTGTCGTTAGGCAGCTCGATTGCCATGTCAGTGGATATCCTTGTAGCTTATTTCAGGTTTTGTGAACAGAAGACCATGGAATCTAAACTATTTAAAGCTGCCAAAACATAGATTGTGTATAGTCATCATGCTAGATTTTCTACCTTCTGGTGCGGTCCATTTGGGGAACACCTAAATTATGCAAAAAAAAAGAGTACTTATAACTTATAGTATGCCGGTATGCTTACATGTCAGCAGCGCGAGGATCTTTATGAAGAAGATTGACTACTTAAGTCACATAAGATCACATCAACTAAAACGGAGGTACAACAGTTGCCATGGCCGAAACCGAACTATTCCGTGAAATACTTTTACTAGAAACTGAATTATGATAATCAAGCAAATCATTGCTCTGTTCTGCATAACTCATGTATAACAAATCATAAGCACTGGCGGTCCATCCATCGGAACTACATTGTTGGGTTATTTACTACGAATTTGCATGGATAGAGAAGTAATCTTCTAGGCAAATCCTTGTACCATCCATCGATGGCTATTAGTCTACTTGTTAAATAATATCTCTGCAGACATATATGTTTAATAATAAAATCTTGGCCTCTACCTACCTGAACAAGTAGGCAGAGAAGTATAGTACTGTATAGTCCCACGTTTTACCAGTTCCGTTTATGTTCCACTATGGAATAGGTGGTGAGCCTATTGCTATACACCAGGAACATATTCAGACTCCGAGCCACTACTAGAAAATTTAGTAGTCCCCAATCCGGGAATCGACCCTAGGGCCTCCCATTCGGCAGTCGCACTTGCAACCAACGAGGCAGTCAAAAATAATACTAACACGATAAAAAAAATTACGTACCGCGTCATCAACTATAAATGGAATGAATACATACGTTGAAATAAATGTTATACTCGATAAAAAAATCTATCGAAGTGTTTCTGAATAGTGTTCATAGAAGTTGGAATTACGTCCAATGGTATATAAAAATGTTGGGTTATTTGAAAAATGACCTGTTGAAAATCTGCACGTTGTTGAACTTCACCAAAAAAAAGATTACGTCCTTTGGCATAAATATTTTCGTTCTTGTAGTGTTCTTTGACAATGTACTTTATATCGCGAAGGCTATGATTGCAAGAAACGAGAATTAAAATAACATTGGCAAACCTTAAAATGTCTCCATTTCCAATGCTTACTATAAATACGAGTACAATATAAGAAGCAATTTGACTTTTTAAACCTAACAAAAGTCAAAAATGTCCTTGACCCGTTTTCCTTAAGAGCGCTGTTACATTTCGGTGCCGAGCTGTTTGCTGTTTTAGGTACCTATTTTACGCTACTACTAGCGCCGCGTGCGGCAGTTTGTTCGATTGATGTATAGGTGCGGACAAACCGATTTTGATCCGCAATAATATCGTAGGACTTTTTATTAATGTGTGAAAACTAAACACACAATCGATTTAAAGATATTTCAATAATCAATAAAGCGTTAATGATTATGTATTTATTAAAAGAAACAAGCGTATAAAAATAGTTTAAATTACACTCAGATACTGTTATGCAAGGTGTACAGTGTGGCTAAAATGAATGTGACATGAATGGAAA
>DWFO01004088.1:0-11652 GCA_018246595.1 Mimoniades nurscia nurscia
TTTAAGAGGTGCGCGCTAGGATTTGCACCCGGTCTCCCGGAGTGAGAGGTCGAATTTCAAACCACTAGGCTATCACTGCTGTTCGTTAATTTATTAATACATAATTCAGGGGGGAATAATGAATAGTCCAACAGTCAAATTTGGATTTTCAAGCATTTCGATGAGATTACCACAATATCGTGTACTGAACATTATATACACGACGGAATACAAATTCAGAATAACCTAAAATTCGCATAAGGGTCCTGTGATTAGACTAACAGTGATACGTTTTATTGACAACTGCACTCACGTCAAAAATCTTTGCAATGCCAAATACAGCTCGAACAACGTGGTCCCCATTGCCAAAGGTTCAGACCCGATTTGTGGATTGCCCAAACCGGTTTCCCCGTTGAGACCACCAGCCAAGTACACCGTGTTAGTTGATCCTTCGTCATATTGCAGACGTTTCAAACTCTTGCACACTTGAATCACCTCGGGTTCCACCAGAGCCGCAATTTTACTCTCGTACAAACCGTACAGAACTTTCGAATACGGAAATCCCATCACCCTGAAACGCAAATGAATTTGTGATTTATTAAAAATAATAAACTAATTCCTCGAAATATTTACTTGACATAACTTTAAGTTGTACATCTCAAAGCGAAACCCCTATTTTAAGTCAATATCATTAGTAACAAATTACATCGATTTTCCCTAAAACAGTTGTCTATATAGTTACAAAAATAGCATCGATACATTAAACGTTAAATTTACTCACTCAACGAAAACTCTGTCGAAATACTCGATAGCCCTCTGCAAATCCGAGCGCACCAACTGTATGACTCTGATCAAATGCTGCAGCCGTGACTCTTCAGTTTTGTCTTTGCATTCGTTGTTATCCAGAATGTGTACGAACCAATCCGAAGCGCCCTGGATGGCTGCTTGATTCAAAACCTCATGGATGGTCAGCTTTGTTCCATCGTCATTTTCTCGTAACCATCCATAAAGATTGACAGGGAACAAGTTTATGGAATCTGGTATATCTAAAACCGATAATCCGTAGAGGATTCTGAGCACCTCTCTCAGAGTTTTCATGACTGTTTTGTCTCCCGCAGTCTTTTTCCTCAGTTTCCGTATATGACTGAAGCATGTAGGGAGCAATTTTTTGGCACCGTCCCAGAAGAGCTTTGTGTCCTCTTCATTTATTACTCCTGAAAAAAAAAATATCCTTCTTTTAATGTTTTGCTGTCAGCTATTTGTATGGCAAACTATAGAACTGTGAAGTCTGCCAACGAGCACTTGGCCAGCGTGGCGGATTATGGCCTAATCCCTTGACATTCTGAGAAGTCACGTATCCGACAGCGAAACAAAACAGTTGTTAATGGTGCTTACTATAAAAATATAATACACATATGTGAAACACAAGTACCGGACTGCAAAGGCTTCGTGATCTTGTCGAGCAGGCCGTTGAAGAGCGCGAAGCTGAGCGGGTGGTCGGCGGTGACGGCGCAGAACACGCTCCACTGCGCCAGCACGTTGTCGAGCTGGCCCAGCCCGCTCTGCGCCGCGTGCTGCGTCAGCACGCCCTCCGCCGGCGCGCTGAAGTTGCCGCACCACCAGTACGGCGCCACCTGCGACCGGGAAGCGTCCGCACTCACTCTTAGCGCCCTATCGTACGTTGCTTCGATCTCACGGACGTAAAAGTCCCACAATTCCCACACTTACTTCCCATTGTTTTTATACATATTTTGTTTAATGAAAATCGTCAGGTACGTCTCCAATCTGAACATCCTATGCACATCCCTTTAAAAAAACTGCTGAACGGATTGTCTTCGCAGATATTTCGAATAGTCGAATTCAACACACCTTCGAGGTCTCCAGTTCATGTAACAACAATATCCTCAATAAATGTCGATGCTCTTGAGCAGCGACCTGCGAGTTCTTCTCCGAAGAGAAATTGAGTCGCACCTTCACCACGCCCTGGCGGCGCAACTTGCTCTTCTTGCTCAGATTGAACCACATCGTCATCCCACCGGCAGGTATCGACTGAAGGAAACAAAAATAACGTAAAACAGAATGCAGTAGACTTCAATTTTAAATATAAAATCTATCTACAGAATCGTTTGGAACATTTTGGACTAAAACCTCAATTAACATTAAAGTTGAGGAAGATAGACCAATCCAGACCTTTGATGTTTTTGACCTTTACATTAATTATGTAAAGCGAAAAGGTTAAGATAACTTGTTAAAACGAGTTTTTCAGAAATCATTAATTATTATAATTAGGGACAACGGGGAGTAGCATTCGACATTCGTTTTTTTCTCCGCTCGACATATTCAATTACTCGGTAAACAGTTCAATTAATAGAGAACGGCTGAACCGAAAGCACTCTTATTCTTTTAAATATAGGTACTGGCTCTTTCGCGACGCTCACCTTTAGCGGTATATTTGATGTACCAATAAGCTCGTTGTCATGTTTTCCAGTAGACGCGGTTATTGCAATTTCTTTCATTAGTTTCCGAAGTCCTTTCACTCCCTTTACTTCGAATATCTTTGTCATTTTTTCTTTAACAGTCTCCGCTGGATCAAAATCCCTGTAATTTTTGTTCAATTTGTATATTAATTTTCATATTTTTTTGTACTTTTCGGTCATTAGATATTACATTATGATATTGTATTATGTGTGGTATTGTACATACTATCTAGTAAAATACAATGTATATTATTACAGTTACAATTTATGTATTAGTACATAAGCCAACTTTCTCAATAAACTACGACATATTGGCGCAATTTATTATCTGTACAAGCTGTGAAGTGCTTGACCGCAACAACGGCGGTTAATACCACCATAAATGTGACTTTAAAAGATACATTTTCCCGTGCGCATTTCAAATCTATAAAGCTTCAATTCAGAAATTCCTAAATCCATTTCGTCATTTTGGATTTACCGTACAACTATCGTTGCTGACTCACAAATGACATTTGCATAATTACATATTTCTAACAGCGACTGCTAAGTATTAGGAAATAAAACAAAATTACGTAGAAAAAATAATTTTGAACGTTTTTGGATGTCTTTGATGGGTCTCTAGCCTTTTCCTCACTACCTGACAATAAAGCAATCTCGGTTTTTTTATATCCATCACGTTTCATAAAAAATAATATTCAGTTATACTTCATAATGTGCAAAAATCACTCACCAAACTTCTAGACATAGCGAATCCTCCTGAACATTTCCTGGAATCGGTCTGAAAATACACAAACGATTACTTAGAACAAAACGACATAATAAACCGCTGATGTTGTTCTAAATCGTGCTCACGTAGCCTTGAATATTAAAATATAATACGTAACATAAACCAATCGTGTTAAGTTTTGTAGCAATGATCTCTACTAAGAAACAAACATTTCAATAAAATATTAACTTGTATTACACTTTCATACTATGCTTTTTATTAAACAGTGAATTTAGTGAAAACTTTCGTTAAATAAACTGGGAACTCACAATGAAAAATGTTCCTCCCACACAGGATTCAGTGTTGCTGATTTCACTGAAGTGTTGTATCTATGCGACGAGTTGGACATCAGGTATATGGTGACGAATGGATCGCTAAGACCGGTGGGGTCTTTGGGAACTAAATCTTTTCCTTCCACCACTTCTACGTTCAACATAAGCTCCGGCGGCTCCTTGGCTTCTGCTCGGGTCAACAGTTCCGTGTGTTTGTCGTTGGATATCTTAAATGCTTCTTGGACGTGTGACAGCATTGTCTGCTGGCCTATCTCACACCCTACGTCACATCCGCCGACATTGTGAAGGATCTCGTACAATATCTCCAGGTAGAGCTCATCGACCTGCAATTACAAGCTAACATTATTATGGATTTAACATTTAACAAAAACCTAATGTTGATATGTTTCGTTTCCTTATTCTTTATTACATGCTGATTAATGTAAATATGTCATACAGGCGAGACCCATGTTTAATATCCTGTACAGTACAGTAAGGTGAGCCTGTACAGTAAGATTAGCACATAATTGTTTCTAACGTCAGATTAATAAAACTTCGGTCAAAATGACTGATATTATAATAAACATGTGACAAATGTTCTTTTCTTTAAACAACATATACGTCCTTTAACGACAGAAGCTACCGACAAATCCAATACTTCGCATAATGAGACAAATATTGATAAAAGTTTAAAGTATGCCGGTGTAAACGACAGGACGGTGCCGTAGGCCCGAGCCAAGAATAACAGACCCAATGACACCTGTCGTGTTGGTTACGAGAACGTATGGGTACCGTGTAAAAACGACCACATCAAAAACGATGAAGCTGTAAGCTAAGGAACAAGATTGTTTCATTATAACTTTCACAACATTTTACTAAAGGTAGAAAAATCATATTTCGAAAATAGAACACATACCGAAGAATCGTAATAGTATCTCAAATTCATCGACCACCTATATATCACGAGGTATGGATGCTTAGTAAGTGAAAATCGTCTCTGCACTACAATATCGGTCACGAAATGAATTATATAAAGGGGTGCCGTTACTACGATACCAGTATGGCAGACCACAACTCGACATGCGACTGATTTTAAATGTCATGTTGGGAAGGGTCTTCTAGACATCTGTAGCGGCCCATGTAAATCGGCTGGGTTACTGCGCCGTCGTAGGAAGGGTATTGATTTAACGCTGTGCTGGTTTCCATTAGGTGCTCCGCTTCCTACGATGCATACTTGTATTTACTTATTGGAACAGAAACAATCCTGAATGAACCTTTGTACGACAGCGGAGCAGATACACTCAAGATAAAAGACGTTCTGTTTTAGAGTAAATTGCAATTGTTATTGACACTTAACACATAATACACTCTTTTGTTACATAACTTGTCTGTAAATATTGATAAAACATAAAAGAACTCTATTATACATGACCCGATGTATAATTCTGCATAAATATTTAAAATATTTTTAATCATTATTTTTTTACTGTGAAGTTATTTACAAATGCAAGTATTGATATATATCTGTAAATAGCATAAACGATCATTATTAATACTGTTGAACTGCTTTAAATGTTCTATCCAACAAACACCAAAACTAGGTCAAATCGTTTTTTTATTTCTTTAGGTAGGTAGTTTGACATACATTTCAAGTACCTACTAACAACTTCCTTTAACATCTGATAAGGCAATAAAGTAATATTATTTAAGTTTTTTCCTAATACGTACATAATAAAGTTATTAAACTCGAAATAAATTTGACAGATACTTTCATATACCCACAGTCATAGACTGAATCAGCAGGCTGGTCTGGCGCTCCAGCAGCTCTTTCTTCACGCCCCTGAACTTGGTGCGTAGCGTCCCCATGCCATTCATATTTATGATATTATCCGTCCTTGCACTTGCACTACTTTCACGTTGCACAACAAAAACAAAACATCATAGTAATTTATAGCTTCCTCTAAAACCGGGACGAGTTTAGACATGCCGAAGGGCGAACGGTCGCGGGACCATTCTCGAGCGGAATTACATCTGGTGCGAGTTGGCGATGCACTGGCGAGTGGCGAGTGGCGACTCGGCCGGGACTCGGGACTCGACCGCCAGATTCTATTTTCGCAAGGCGCCGCCAACGGAGACGAATGTGAACTCAAGCGAATGATAAAAACTCCATTTTATTATTTCATTTACTCATCATATTTTTTATTGCAACCTGTTGTTTTTAACGAGCTTTATCTGTTCCAAAACAGTCTGGAGATATTAATGTTTTGGACATACCTTCTGGATCGAACATTTTTGAACGCAGCTCTGCTCTTTATCTAAGGGTATTTCTGCATAGCTTTTAATACTTAACATAATAACATGGTAATAGGTAGTGATAAATAAACTATGAATTAATAAGTAGGTATATATACAATATCATTAAACATTAGATACAGACTTATTCGCAGAAACTGTAATCACATGGCCCCATAATGGCTTTACTAATGGAAAATCCAATGTATGTACCTATGTGTGTGTATGTCCACTTAAAGATAGTGAACACACATAACACAAAAAGTTATCTCTTCTAAATATTTGAATATATTCCAAGTAATAAAAATTTATTGGTCACTTGAGAAAAATTGGCGGGCATATTAATAAAACGATCATACATCAACTTTGGAACGTTAACCAATATGTACTCGTAGTTTGAACAGTTCATAAGATATTTGTGGCGCTGTCTATTATGAAGTTAAAATTATTAATGCATGCAGACGTTCAACTATATTTTCATAATTGTTACGTAAAATAATACGTAACACCACGCCTGTAATCCCCGAAGAGGTAGGCAGAGGAATGTAGAACACTCCCACGTTACACCAGCTACGTTTACGTCCCACGACGGAATTGGTGGTGAGCCTATTGTGTTCATAATAAATTATTGTTAGATGTACATGTATCACTTTTGAACTGAACAACGGTTCAGTATTTAGTAATACTGTCGTTTTTATAGTCTTTGTCTCGGTTAAATTTAATCATGGGTTTTCTTTATTCGATTGCATTAACTGCTCCACATTCGCGGTTCATAAAGCTGAAGTTAGCCGAATGTTTACAATAAAGTAAGTGGTGTTGTGAGGCGTGGGCGGGCCAAGGTTCCGGGGCTCGCCGTGAGCACGTGCGGAGCGATTTATTTATTTTATTAACCGCACCAGTGTACACTTACTGCGAGCGGAAGCCACCGCACTGTTTATGTACCACATTTATCCGCACATCTGAGCGAAACTTCAATTAACCGGTAATACAGTATGTAAAGACAGGATCTATTGCGCAAGGTCGTAGACAAGTCGGCAGATCCTGTTTGTGAGGATGTAACGCAAGGGGGATAACAATGTCGATGCATCTTTTTCAAACACAAGTATACTATTATTTTTTTCCAAAACATAAAACTATTGGTTAACACGTAGACATTGTAACATGAACCATAATGATGATTAGTATATAATAGATATAGTACTATATAATAATAGTTTGAACATTGCGTCATTGCAAAATTGTTGATCTTTAAATAACCATTACAAATAAAACATTATCCAACGCAACTTGAGAAAATCCAGACTTGGTATGCGTGTAATGTAGACGTCACGCACTAGCCGCCCAGATGATTGAAAACATACAAGAACTTATGAAAGCTATGCCTCTATTAGTGACTCACTGGTAACATTAGATTATCCTTTCAATTCCTCGATAAGACTAAATAAAAACACTTTTCAGTACCCTAACAGAGATAAAAAAGCAAGAGTAAAACCCTACTCGAATAATAAATTCCAAATCTACATCCATGTAGGTATGGGGGAATGACAATGAAGACGACACCGCCATAGTTTTGTGACGTCACCTATTCAAAACAACCTTGATATAGAAGGTGACAAAGTAAGCTATGGAAAGTAAAAGAGATTTTGGCAGGTCGCCACCTCGAACCGGGCATTCGCAATAATGCGTTCACAACTCAGACGTCAGCAGGTAAATGAAGATGCTTCTGAATCTTCGGAAATGCACACCGCAGCGATTTTTATAACATCATTACAGTCAGTGAGTATATTATGCAAAAACTTCACAATTCCTCATCTAGAACTAGCCTGATTTTTTGTCCGCATACTTTACGCGAAATTAATTGCACCTACTAAATGTCCCACACTCTGATTAAATTATACCGCGGTTAAAATTCGTAAAATAGCTTTCATCGCAATGTCTAGTCCGAATTTAACACAGAGTTAAAACGAATTTACGGATATTCATTGTTTCGTTTAGGCCGTCGTATTTCGAATGTAGCTAAAATTAAAGACAGCAGAAATTTCAAATTTGCGTGATAGGAATACTATTCAACCACGGCAATCGCCTTAAGACAACAGCATATGCACGACCTAAACAGAAATTGAACAAAATAAAGAAAGCAGCGTGACCACAAAAGAGTACACAACATAACACATTATAAAAGAAGTTTGCATAATTTAAAATGAGAATAAAGCGCGCAAAGTGGCGGAGATTTTCTATTCGTTTATTTATTCTATTGTATTCAATCGATGCTAGCATAATGAAACAACAATATCATATTGTAAAACAACGACTTTTTATAATGAAATGTATAGGTAAACATAACTAAAATAATTCCTATTAGAGATATACAGAAAAAATACCTATTTTAGGACAAGCAGTCCTGAGTACCAACCCGATCAAAGAATAAAAACGCAGCTGATCAAACTATTGCAATACACCAACTTCATCTTTGAACATAAAAGACCAAACAATCCTACTGTACACAAAAATACTAGATCAAAAGGTTGGAAACATCAAAACTCCACTAATCGATTTGCCGCAAGATGCGCAGTGTTTTTTCACATTTTTCGTTAATCACCCTTTTCTAACCTTACGCAATCGACTTAACATTTCTGTGTCAGTACTTACGTTCCATCCGACGGCCTCGACGTAAAAGTCCAACTTTTCCGGGTCATCGGGCTCTGAGTCCGTGTCCAAAAGCGTTTCATTTCCACTGTCAGAGTCACGCATGGGACTTCGGCCGTGCTGTCCCTCAGTAGCCTTCTGTTCAGCATCTTGTTCTTCGTTCTCTTTTAATGGAGCGAGCGGCGTGGCCTCTTCGAGTGCAGCCCGTTGCGATGCTTGTTTTAAAATTGAACCGAATTTCTCAAAAAAGCTATCGTCCACTTCACGTACTCTGTAACAAGCATAAATTAAACTTTTGTGAGACTTAAATCACTTTGTCACATATTATCGGTGGGGACGTGAGCCATGTCACATTTACCGTTTCATTTTTAAATTGAGTTTCACTTTAATTTCGTAATAAATATTTGGCACGGGAAAACGAGAGACAAATACAAGGGGCGTCTGTTCTCGTCTTATGTTCAAGCACTAATATGTTGATGATTCAAAACGCGATAGTTGTATGCGGTTAGACGTACGTTAATGTAAATAAAGGAAAAAATATGTATTTCATATAAAACAAGCACCTCCTTAGCCTTATTTTCTATAAACTACACTTACCTTAATACAGAACAACTGTTATTATTAGTATTTAAATTCAAACCAACAAGATCAGTTAAATGAAAGTCATAGTTATAATCTTAGAATTTCTAGTTAATATTTCTAGTACTTCTAGTTGTGGCTCGGACTCTGGAAATGTGCCCGATGTTTGGTAACAGGCTCACTACCTATTCCATATTGGAACGTAAACGAAGTAACTTCACGCCTGTAATCCCCGAAGAGGTATGCAGAGGAATGTAGAACATTCCCACGTTTCACCAGTTACTTTTACGTCAACGAAATGGAACGTAAACGTAAATTGTAAAAGGTGGGAGTGTACTATATTCTTCTCCCTACCTCTTCGGTGATTACAGGCATAATGTTACGTATACGCCTACAATAATTAAATTAATACAGTAATTAATAATGTTGGGCTCAAATCTCGAGCCAATCATTATGAAAAATTTCTAATTTATATTTTTTAGTAGTGACTCGGAGCCTGAATATGTGCCCGGTGTATGGCAATAGGCTCATCACCTATTCCATAGTGGGACGTAAATGCAACTGGTGGAACGTGGGAGTGTTCTACATTCCTCTACCTACCTCTTGTGGGTATTGCAGGCGTGATGTTACGTAATATTTCTTTATCAGCTTTTTGTTTACTATGGCAAAGGCTTTGCTTAGTTTGGTATTTGATAGCTATGAGGCTATTGTTCCAAGATATTATTTAATTGTGTAAAAATAAATTAGGAATGTATGACTAAACATTATTTACAATTAAATTCGGTGCCCTCTGCCTACCCCGTAAGGAAACTGGCGTAAAGATATGTATGGATTTATACTTCTCTTACTTACACCTACCTTTATCAATTGTATGTTAATGTCTTTATTTCATTAATTAATATAACAGTATAGTAATGGCACGTAGGATGACACAGCCTGACGGACTTTAAATTTGGCAAGAATTTCAGAAATTCCGTCCTACTGGGGTTTAATACCGGTGAAAGTTTTTAAGACATGTCTTTAATTTTGAAGTTATACCTGACATTTTAGATTAAAACTTCCAAAAACAAAAAAAAAGGGTTTGATAATTCGAAAATTTTACCCCAAGTACTAAAACAACTTAATACTTACCTACCAATTATGTACAGCAATAAAAACCACTATATTAAATTTTTTTTTTTGTTGTAAGATTAAAGAAAAGAAAGTAGATTTGAGTACCTGTAATTTGTAGTATATTTTAACATTTGGCTACTCTCGGAAATGCCCAGAACACAAAAACTATTTAATTTTAATATCCTTAGAGTGAAGTTCGGTTGTCCAGGTACTACCTACATATAAATACATACATTGATCCAGTTAATGTAAGAAGAAATATAATTGATAATTTTCGAAGGAAGCTTTTACTTTATGTCTAATTTCAAGAAAATTGAAATTGAATATTGGTTCAGATTGGCCCCATTTTGAATTACATTATTCCTAGTATTGTACTTTAGCATGTAGGGCAGTTAACTGCAACCCAGCCGAAATTTATACAAAACGCAAGAATATTCCTCATTAAAATGATGGAAAATCACATTTTGGATGCTTCAACAATTTATTTATTGAACACACACAACACATGAACACAGATTTACAAAATCATATACATCATAAACGAAATTAGTGGAGACTATTCACACGCAAATTTAAACAAGAGTTAATTTACAAATGATAAAAATATAAATGCTAAATTCAAAAAGGGACTTAAATACAAGAAAAATACTAATATAACAGTATTTTAGTAGTTTTTCATGATATGCTCATACCTTAATACCTACATACCAATATAGTTAATTTATTCTAAATCACAATATACTGGAAGACTGGAATGATAAAATTTAACAGTGACTACAACCTAACATATAAAAAGCATTATACATATAATTCATTGGAATACAATATTTTTGAACAGTTAATATAAATATGGTATTTACACCATTATTTTTGTAAATGTAAAGGTACAGCAGCTGAGTGATATGGACACAAAGCCTTCACAGACTGCCCGTAAAGGTCTAACTTAAGTTAAGTTGATAATGATAACATAAATAGCATCAAAAACATTATTACAATTTGAAACCCTCCTTTCCCAAATATGGCATTAAAGATCACTCATTAAATCACAGACTACAGTACATGCGGCATAGCCTGGCAGACTCTTTATAATCTGCCGATAGATCAGGTAAATCGGCGTCAAGCTCGACAGAGACAGTGTCTGGATTGCTCTACAAAACAAATATGTATGTAAATTCTTTGTGCCTCACTCAATAACCGTTGCCTCACTCAATAACCGTTATTTTCTTTCATTTCACCTTAATTTACTATATTAATCATAAAATTATTGTCACAGTTTCTTTTAAAAAACAAGTAGCCGACCAGCTAGCAGACATAACATTATGAACAACTGTCTATATTGCATCTACTTATCTAAAGCAGAGAATAGAGTATATTTGATGTCA
The DNA here is from genome assembly GCA_018246595.1 of Mimoniades nurscia nurscia. Classification (NCBI taxonomy): domain Eukaryota; kingdom Metazoa; phylum Arthropoda; class Insecta; order Lepidoptera; family Hesperiidae; genus Mimoniades; species Mimoniades nurscia. Next base: position 11,507 of record DWFO01004088.1, read on the forward strand.
GTATATTCCTCCACTCCGTGTTTGCTGCCTTCTCTCCCTATGCCAGACTCCTTGATGCCACCAAATGCCGGTTCTGCAGCAGATAAGATTCCATCGTTTATTGCAACCATCCCAAACTCCAGCTTTCTAGACATTCTAAATGCTTG
>DWFO01004089.1:0-11651 GCA_018246595.1 Mimoniades nurscia nurscia
CAGACTCCGAGCACACTACTAGAAAATCTAAATTAGAAAATTTTTAGTAGTGCTCGACCTGGGAATCGAACCCAGGAACTCCCGTTCGGCAGTCGCACTTGCAACCAACACGACCAACGAGGCAGTCATGTTTAATCTGATTCGTCTATTCGTAAAAAGTTGAAACTAATATAAAGTGATTATTAAAAGTAATTTTTTAAAATAACAATACTGTAAATATAAAGCATAGCAAAAATATAATAAACCAATTTTTAATACATACGCACGTATATAAGTCGTTTTCATTGACGTCTATATTAAGAACTCTACACTTTGGATTCGTATTTTTGTCAGCCATTATTAACCTGTTTTTCTATATGAACATAAGCGAATTGACACTGTACATACGTATCCGCAGCGTATTAAGGCCTTGGAATTATAAGCACTAGTCCACTGCATTCCATGTATTGTGACAACTGACAAAATAAGTCGGGAATTGGAAATTGTTGACTTAATGCTATGAAAAAGTACACATTTTAAAAGACCGATATTTAATTTCAAAAAGTTCACTATCTAACATAATCATAAATAAACGTTACTGACGATACGTCGGAGTGTACTAAACTCCTCTGTCTACCACTTGGGCGATTACAGACGGGATGCTACATTTTTTTAAATAATAATGCGATTTCAAATATTTTTCAACTGTCATAATAGTAGTTTTCAGAAGAAATTCAGCGACGAATTTATCAATATATTAATAAGACTTAATTCTGCATCAAAGCTAATTAATATTTAAATTTAAATACGTGTATACCTATTAGTATTTCATTTCATACATATTATTATACCCGTATAACATTTTTCTTATTACAATGTTATTATATAGTGATCAACGAATTTTAAAAACGCAAGGCAACCTATTTGTCAAATACAAAATGAAATGTTCAAATAATTTATTCAATCTTAAATTACGATGACCTAATAACATGACATAAGAAGACATATTGAAAGTTTTAAGCAATATTTTAATAACAACTAATAATAGCGACGACCTCGTTAACCTTTTGGTTGCAACTGCGACTGCTAATCGTGAGTTTCTGGGTTCGATCCGCGGGTCGGCCAAACTGTTATTGAGGAACTTTTTACTTGGAATTCCTAGTAATAGCATGGATTGAGGATTTATGCCCAGGGCAATGCAATGACTCACCCCGATTCTAGGGTAGAACGTATAACTAGTGATCCATGAGACTGTACTATACTTTTCTGATGAATGAAGATACACACATGATGTTATATAATAATAAATGTTACTTAGAATTATTTTATACCAGTTAAACTGAAAATGTTTAATATAAATTTAACGTATTTTTTTCTTACGGCTACACTATTCACTTGGAGATTAAATCATTGAAAGCACGAACGTGCATTCATAATTATTAATAGCGTATTATCACTGCAGCTCAACTATATCTGACCGGTTAGCAATAGAATATACTCTTGTTAATTTTTCATAAGTACCAACTAAATTTTATCATCACCATGTGCAACATAGGAGAACGAATTTAACATTTACAACGCCAGTTTTCCGAATATGCACGAGCGATGACAATTTCAATATTTTGATTATTATCACGCTCGGCGTTACACAATATTTATTGTCTGCGAGCCTTGGTCGTCCACTACGAAAGCCGAGCACGTGCTATGCGTTAAGCAAGCCGCTCTACACCACATACTTGCAACACGCATCGCTTTCTAAACGCTCGAACCTTCGAAAATGTGGAAAACTGCAACACTGAGAATAGCCATATTCGTATAGAGAAACGATTAGATAACAAATGCTCCATTTTTCTTTAAACTGCTTACGACCAGCTTTAGTTGCGCTAGAATTTTTTCAATTTGAACTTAACTACATTGACTTTTCGTATTCAGAAAAACCCTAATGTAAAATATTCTTTTGCTATCATCTCAAATAAACGATGTTTTTAATGTAAAACAATAGCTGTTATTTAACACTCAGATCAGTGATAGCCTGGTGGTTTAAAAATTCAGTTTTTAATTCCGGGAGCGCAGATTCAAAATATGCTTTTTAAGGTTATATATTGCTTGCTATGGCGTTGACAGAAAACCGCCAGGAAATCTGCACACCTTAAAGTGCATATAGAATAAAATATTTCTAAAGTGCGTGCAGTCAGTCAACCCGCTCTTGGCCTGCATCAGCGAGTTAATCCTCTCATTGAGTGAAGACCAAACCATAAAAATGACGAAAAAATTAACACTGCTGTAAGATTATTTTGGATATTATATACAACATTGTTATAGCCTTTTACTATTTTACTAAACAATAGATATGAATAGCTGTAAAGTATATTATGATTACTGTTATTTTACTTTTCATTTTTAATGTGCACGTTAAATTAAGAAATTACTTATTCGCAAATCTAGAACTTTCCCACGTATGTACTCGTAATAATTACGTTCCGGAAATAAACGCTATTTTCTCATCGTCAACCCACTGAATAACAGGGAAAATCTCGAAACGTGCAATTTCAAAGTGTGAATTGACACAAAAAAAACATCAATTGACACTTAGATTAACTGAACCACGCTACTCATATAATAGGCACTTTTAAGTTTCAATGCATAGTAACGGGGATCCGCTACCCGGTTATGAGAACCGTCTACAAATCCGTTTAATAGAATCGAGACATCGGAAGTCAAATATTTTATTTTATATTATTGCACAGACAAAAAAGAAGTGCTATTGTTCTTTTTGGATTGTTTTCTATTTCCGTTCCACAATAGACCTACACAATAAGATATTAAGTAATAGCATTTTAGTTGTCTAATTTCCACTTGAAATCCGCGATTAAAGTAACGATAGCAAGCAAAAAAAGATGTTATGATAAATTTAATATTAACAGAAACAGTGTTACGTATCTATCTCATAATTAACGTAATTATTGACCTGCCTTTTATGGAATACCGGAATAAGTGCTAATCAATCGTTTTCTTCGTCTATTTCTTTAACAATAAACATCTTCTTACCTTAACAACTTTATACCCATAGAACGATCAGCCAATTTGTGTAACAGGATACGTACCTACATACGTAATATCCTTGTGAATCAAATACAGAACGCGATCATATCAAACACCAGTAGGTTGGTTTAAAAAACACTACTCATTACGTACAATAGTCCTTACGTCACTTTCGCATAAATATAATTCAGTGAAGTCGCCATTATGCGATGTTATGTTGATTCCATGTTAATGATAGGCGCATCGCCATTGTGTCCACGTATCAGATGTTGGTGTCTAGGGAGAGCCGCAGTAGTGAAGTGCGAAATTTCATCGAAGTTACACAACTCAAACAAGATCATCCGATCCAGCGACTATAGTGGGTTGATATTGCACAAGTGCTACATATAAATCACTACCTTCCTAACGATTTTGTTCTATGCTTTATAACACTGTTAACAGCATTGATATATCAACACGACGTCATAACTGTGTTATTTTTTATAACATTCACTCAATTGTATACTGTCTATTGGATTATGCAGCCATTACCGTATTATGGTTTAGACTTGTATGACGCACATAGAAACATTGCAAATTATAGATGAATGTATGAGGTCAGCTTTACAAGCGTGTCACGATGTTTGTTTGAAAGTTGGAGTATCTCAACAGGAAAACAATCATCAAAAAATTCTCAATAATACACAAAAATCTTGAAGTTATCTTTCCTTAGATATTTATTGTTTTAATCCATTCTCTCAGTCAATTTGTATTTCATCAACAATCGTAGTTACGAGAACAAGACCATATTATATTGTTGATTTACAGCGAATCATTGCAAGTACGAGGCACACAGCCGAGAAATGCTAAGGAAAATAAAAGTTTTATAAATCTAAATTACTTGTCTTTAAATGAATTATTAGCTAAAATCTTACAATGTTGGGAATGGGGCTTAGAGTAGTTTATAACTTTTTGCCCGATGCATTTCTCATTAAAATTAAAGAGCCGTCGTAAATCTCCAGGGTAATACTAAATGTATAAACCAATAAACCCAAAACAGCGGTTTTTTTTATATCGGCCATTTTAAGTGACCTTTAGGTTTCGTTTGCATTGCATCTTTGGGGTTGAAAAAGTGTTACACACACCAGAATTCCAGTTCAGAGATACTTTCTTGACGACACGCCAGAGCTTCGTGCGGTACTTCGTAAAGTGTCACGAACTTGTTGCAATGTTCAATGTAAGCTTCATTTATTGTAATACTACCGACACAAGTCGGTAAATATTCCTAAGCATTGGAAATTGATTTTTGCTTTTTTCCGTGAAATACCTGGCATAATGGTATAAAATAATAATACTTTTTCTCCAAAATAGGACTAAACGGTGTTACAGCTCATTGACGATTCTGCATCTAACATAAATGTCAACTAGCGAATGTAACACACTACAAAATCAGTTTTTAGAATCAAATGAAATATTTGAATGTATAATCTAAAAGGTGCACTTGAATTATTCTACCACACGTACGTTGTCAAGGTCAACTCCCGTACAGGAAGTAGTCTAGCTGCGTATCTAATATGAGATCTTGTGTAACAACAACAGTAATAAATAGACCGATTCATTGTGACCAACGCAAGCAGCGGCTCGACAAAATAAGACAATGAAATAATTTTAGTTGTGTAATGATTTTTTCCTAACAAACATCAGCCTCAAAAGAAATAATATGTAAATTTATTTTAAACACGTCCTTCAATATTTATGTGTTTCTAGTTCTACGTGCATAAAAAAATTCATTACAACTTCAACAAAAAAACAATCATATGCGTATTAGGTAAAAAAACGTAACATTACGCCTGTAATCCTCGAAGAGGTAGGCAGAGAAGTGTAATACACTCTCACGTTTTCTGTGTTAGGTCTCCACGAATATTCTGCTAAGCAGAAGTGTAAAAATGGCATGTTAATTCTTACTAATATGTTCAATGAAATGACAGTTATACTTTGTAGTTTGTTATTATGCAACAATATTCTTACGAGTAGGTCTGACTTGTCGTAAGGTTCGAATATAGCACAGTGGTACCACAACTACATAGCTAAGTAGCCCTCTATACACTCGCTTGTATTTCCCCGAAGGTGCAGATAGAGGATTGAAGTACATACACTTCCGCGTTAAACCAATTATGATACCAACGTCCCAACGTGGATGGAGCAGGAGCCTATTTCCATACCATATACCGGGCATAAAAAATATCTAATTGATTTGTACACTGTCATGTCCACATAACCTAAAACCTTAACTCGTGACCCTGCTATTTAGGCCAACCAATAAAAGGGATCCCGTGTTCAAATTAACAAATCACATAGTAACCCTTGGTTGTCATTTACACGGATACGTGAAGTGAATATTGATGTTCACTTTGTGGGTAGCTGTCAACTAATGAGCTGTGCAGCAACTGGTAACGGCACACGCATCCATCGTACATAGATATAAAATAACATGACACCTGTATTTCCCCGAAGGGATAGACAGAGGAGTACCGCAGAGACTGTACCGCATTACCAGCTCATCACAAATTATATCTTCATCAACAATAACTTGTCTAATGCAAGTCCAAACTGTTATGTATAGGTGCTGCAAATGCAAAAAGTTGTTGCCAGTTAACGGTTATAAAATAATAGAAATCGTTAAATTAGCACCATCCCGATTTTCCGAACCCACTTATGAGCCCAATCGTCCGTATGATAGCTGCTGCCATATATTTTCATGTCTGCTAGTAATTCTCTAATAAACAGCAAAAAGAAAAGTTGTTTCTCGAATCTAGTCACGAATATGCACACGTCACAGAAACATGTTTACACTGCTCATTAGTTTTCAATTATTAATTAGACATAATAATCCGTGTCGGGGCGGAGTGAGAGGACGTTCTCCGACCCCGTGCCGGGAAAGGATATCGTAGAGGCGACTAGACCCGGAGCTGGCAGACTGCAGTAAGGCACGTCCTGCTGAGGCACAGCTAAATGTCATGTCCGCGTAGGTAGTACCCGAGGCTGTGCTCGGCGATACCCAGCCGGCATGCCCAGCATGGGGACTATAGGTATAACCCCTCAAGTGAAACCTATGTCCAGCAGTGGATTACAATAAGCTGATGATAATGAATTATTACATCGCTGATGAAAAAGTAAATGACTTCACATTTATTAAATAAACCTAAAGTTAAGGTTCATTGCTGATATGTGTTTGGAAAATTCAAGTGAACTACTTTCTATGTGACGACCTATGACCCTACTGCCAATGACTCTATAATACTAGTGTGCTCATTCATACTCAACCTTAAAATAGTTACCTAACGGCCTTGACGCCATTGAGTAAGTAAATACTCCGACAGATTTGCAATACGACGTTGTGATCCAGCGCGCTGTGGGAACAATATATAATTAATTTTACTACTGCTTGTCCCTTGTTGAGCTACCAACGGTTTGTTTGTTTCATTAAAGTGTTATACATACATAACAAGTTTCATATCAACTAACTCACCTTTCGTGGGCCACAATTATGGGGAAACAATCATGAACGAGTTCAAATAATTTAATGGTACGACCAGCGGCCGGGTTGTATCATTACGAAGACAACTGACGGAGCAATTTGTCTTGGAGTCGCATTGAACACTACAAGACTCCAAACATAGTGGCCTAATGACCAACACATTACCGAGCGACCTCAATCGGTGTCGTGACATAACTGTTACGTTATACGAATTCTAGTTCGACGCTCCCAAACTATTGTGTCTCTTAACTAACATAAAGCAAGGAATTGCTCACTCGGTTTCCGCACTATTGCATAAAACTATAATTCTCCATGGTTAACCTCTGTATAGACTTACGCGAGCAGCTAATGTATTAAACGGTCTATTAACCACACGCATGCCGTAACTAATAAGTCCACAACCGAAATTTTAACTCAACAAAATTATTAACAATTATTTTAGGAAGTAATTCAAATAAGTACCTAAACGTAGATTGTTATTCAGCCGTAATATTATTTATTCGTTCCAAAAGAATGTCCGCATTTGTTAGTACATAGAATTGCATAAGGTAATAATAGCTTCTTTTCATTCACGAAATTGTTAATTACATATGAACGCTACCATCGCTAACGTGAAGTAAATTTAACAGTTTTTTCTCTTTTTCTTCTCACTTCGCTCTAATTAATCAACTCTTCATAAAGTAAATTACGTATCGTCTGATAGACAAAACGATATTTGAATACTGAATGTCGCCCAGTGTTACAAGATGTTTCAAAACTCTCCACGTTTTCAAAAATGGTGGAATTAGCTTTAGTTGACTTCTATTTGTAATATTCCTTGTCCAGGAAAGGTATGTTGATGATTTGCAGACAATAAATCGCTTATCGTAACGAAAAATATATATTTATAAACTTAAGAACGCGTTTCAGTGACAGTCAAATACACAAGTTTACAAGTAAGTACTAATTAGGACGAGATTTTATATTTAGTATTTAGTATCACTTGAAAGTTGGGTCGTAATATTTATAACCTATACTTGAACAAACACATTAAGCTCTTTTTAGCGGAGAGATGTTTTTAGTGGCAAATACGGTATTATTCTGTTTATGAGAGCGTATCCAACATAGCAATGATCAAAGTTTCAACTCGGACGCTTTTTGTAATGCAATCGTCGCGCCGCGGTGCCAGCCTTGTTTGCACAATGCCTTGTGTCATTTTCAACGACAAATTCTTTTTTTAAATACCACCAAGAACAGATAAATGAGCACGTCCATAACGACAAAATCTTTCTTTACACTTATTTTAGACGTTGAAGAAATACCCACATGTTATTTTAAGTTGTAATTAAAGTATGTATAATACTACTAGGACCTATCTACACTACAATTATATTTCTCTCTTTCTTTAACACGTTTATAGTTCAACGCAGGAATGAAGAAGACTATGAAAGAAATATATTTTAAAACTATACTGGTACAACAGTAACATAAAATGCACATTTTGCACACGCTACTGTCTGTTGCATTTGTGACATAAATCATATACAGACTGGTGAGTTTTTGTTGCAGAACCAGATATTTCTAATGTCGCGTTCGCTACCACTTGGGTAACTACATTTACATTATGCTTTAAATCTCTACGCCATCCAACCAACTGGTTCGTACTGTCGTACATACTAGTGTTCTACTCGACTGTTTTCCTTACAAGTGACGTATTAATTAATTTAACACATACCTACACTCATATTAATGAACTTAATTACTGACTTCCCCGTTGGTCGTCTTGGTTGCAAACGCGAATGCCGATCGAGAGGTCCCAGGTTCAAATCCCAGATTTAGCACTATTGAGTTTTTCTAATAATGGCTGGGATTATCGATACACGCCCGGTGTATGGTAATACACTTATCACTTATTACGTAGTAGAACGTAAACGTAACTTGTGATACGTGGGGTGTCCTATACTCCTCTGCATACGTCTTCGGGAATTACCGTCGTCGTGTTACGTAATAACTGAATTATATTAGGAAATAATGTTTAATAAAAATATTAAAAATTATTGATACCATATGAAAATGAAAGGCAAAATATAGAATACCCTACTTCACGTTTTAAATAATTTTCAAAAATAACCACTACTACATGTGTTAATTAGCTATTTTAAATAGCTTTATTCCCGTAAGTACAAATATACCTATCTAGTATAATTTAATATACATAATCTGTAACTAAATTAAATAGCTTTAAAAATGTAAGTACTGTAAGTTCTTTTTTCTACAGATAAATTCTTTTCCCATACCGAAGTGTTCTATAGGCCGTCTTAATTTAAAATATTACATAACAAGATTAAATACGATCAGCAACGATAGAATTGCAAATAGTTGCTCGAAACTGATCAATTTTCTAATAACTTTCATCTTGAAAAAGAAACTATGCGCTTTGCATTGAGATCCCCAACCTGACTGACTCTCAGGAGAAAACAAACACTTTCGCTGGCTACTGACCCAGTCCTTAGCACATATCAAATATCGATTGGTTTCTGTTTCTATGAATTATATTTCTATTTCAACCACACTGTTTATACATAGTCAATAGAATCTATTTAAATATTAACAACTTTGGCCCTATTGCGCAGATATAAAACAATTTAAGTTTTACAAAATGGAAATGATGCACGCTACGTTGTATTATACAAATCATCAGCACATTACACACACATTACAGTCCAGTGCGGGACATGAGCCTTCCCTGAAGGCTTGTGCTCATAATCCCAATGCTGGGCATGCAAGATCGCATACGAATGCTTCTTCAATTTTACGGTATGAAAAGATAGACATACATATAACAATACATATATTTTATAACATAACAATTGAAGCATTATAAGAATAAAACTTTCCAAGTCATCTGTTCGTTTTCAAGTGGAAACTGGTTTCGATTAGTACGTAGAATGCAATAAAATATATACATAAAAACTAATCTACAAGTTACTGTCGTAAACAGTCTACGAGTAAAAGTTCTACAAGTAAAAAATCCTTCCTGTTTATTTTTCAGATAACGTATTTTACTGTCAGCTTTATAGAGATATTAGTTGTCAGATTTCAGTGCACTTACTGTGGCAATTTAAGTAGTGTAAATGATAGAGTTAAAAAATTATAGTAATTACAAATTATAATAATAATTAGAAAGTAAATTATATCAGAAATAATTAAGATAAATTCATTATTATTTATGTAAAGTAATCATGTCATTGAACTATGTCGTTCAGATTTAATAATTCGTTATGTTATTATTAGTGTTAATTATTTTATATTTATTTATCTTGAATTAATTAAGATTTATTTAAAAATGTGTTACATATGTCGATATAAGTTTCCATTCATAAAGTATCATTCATTCATAGTAGCATTAAATTTACTTCAATATCTACGTCAATAGATATTCTTAAGAAATAACTAGAAAGTTTATTTAATATCGTTGCCGCACTAAAAGTTGAGCTATAAAATAACAGCTTGTGCTTTTGGAATTGGATTCTTTTACGTTATAGTATCAGAATTTATTGGAAATACTAAAAATAGCTCCAAAACAGACAACCGTGTATGAAGTGATGAATGTAGAGAAAGCAAGTTAGTCGTCGTCCTCTCTGCCTACCCCCTGCGGCACCTTGCATCATCATTCTCCATATCGTCACATAAAAAGATACTTCTCTTAATTATTCTTCTTAAAGATTGTTTTCTCCATAATTATTCGTTGCTCTAAAAATTCGCATACTGCCGTAAATTCATGGCTTAGTTGCGTATACTTTTGCCATTTTCAATTATTTTAAAATGTAGATATCTAAATCGCATGACCCAGTGACCTAAAGACTAATGTTTAGTCTGGGTTGACTAAGAAAAGTAAGCAACGAGTTGGCGAGGTCAGCGAGGCATTTGTTATGCCATTTGGTTTCATTGGCCCGTCTCTCGATGTATTCGGCAGCCTGGTGTTTCTACCTTAAGTCTTATCCGTGTTGTGTTTTTCGAATTAAAATGCTTAAGGACGTTTCGATTCGTTAGCCTTTATGATATCTACAACTAGCAATGAAAAAAAATGGTAAAATACGAAATTATTCTTGAGACAAAAAAAATATTAACGAAAACCTCAGTTAATTATGTATTTCTTCGTATAGAGAGCTACATTTTTTAGTACACGATAGCAGTTTAATTCTATGTAATGAAGGTCCAGCGAACGAAAATTTATATAACTCAAAGAAATAATAAAATAGAAATGTTAATTGAAATCACAAATATCGCCGCTCTATCACTTCATGTTAGAAGTAAGTACGCATCGCAAAGAAAAATAAAACTGTCCTAGCGAAACCAAATGATTGAATTGTGTACGTAACAGTGCGTAGTGAAATAGATTTCACTTAAACAAATATTCATTACGTAATCAACAACCTGTAAGATGTTATATGCATAGGACACACATCAAATCAAACCTATATTTATTCATTATATAGAGTCACGCTGCCTTACTACTGGCAGACAGAAAACGCCAAGTACCAAATATCTCAACCCTCACACACATGACCTGCTTCTTCTACGTTCATCATTCTCCTTATACACGGATACCTGTTTGCGAAACTCTAACTTTTAGCCTTTTGACTAGTTTTCCACGTACCTAATATTTTGATGTAAAAAAGTAATCACTGTTATTACTGTTTGCTTCACCTTGAATCGTGTTAAAAACTTATTCATTTCGTATAATGATCCATTGCAAAGAAATAAAACGTGATATATGGGTCCTAATTAAAACATTAATTTTGTTTATTTAATTATATAGGTTATGAATATAATTCTAAGTTTAATATCTAATTTATGTACGGATAAAAAATGGTAATTGTATACTGTAACGTAATTCTCTGATTTAAATAAGTTTAGTATTAAAATATAACATACATATTTTTAAATAATAATTATTGCGAAAATTTTATTTGCATAATGAGTATTCATGAAACAATAAAATCTGAACTTTCAAACTCGGTTATAAAACGTATAAGTACTGATTAGTTAAATCATTATACGAGGGGCGGCTGAAAAGTTTTGAGCCTAAGGTATTAAAAATACTGATAGAAAGCTATAAAAAATCTATTTT
>DWFO01004090.1:0-11650 GCA_018246595.1 Mimoniades nurscia nurscia
TATACAAACATTCACATCATACATACGTATACATACATAGGTGCATATACATATAAATACATACATAAAGATCCATCATCAACCCACTGTTGGGCATAGCCCTCCCCCAAAGAGCGCCATCGCGCCCTGTACATGTATATATTATTATGTCACTTAATTATTTATATATGCCATATAATGGGTATGTCGCTTATTTATCATCGACTTCTATTGACTCTGACTTTGTACAGTCAGCATCTTATTTTATTAACAAATTAATTGTTCATTGGAGAACAATATTAAGTCCGTTAAATTGAAAAAATGGTACTAGATGTCCAAGAACTCCGTCTATGTTGCTTTACGAAGCGGTAATAGTACAGAACTATGAGCGTTTGAAATCATTTAGTTTTATTTTTCGTTCGAATCATTGCAACAAACGCCCAGAGCGTCAATTATAATACGGGAATCGAGCATCTAAATTCTTTATTAACTTGCAATACGAAGCGCTGGAAGTGTTAAATTGCCCAAGTTCGTTCCTTTACGCCTTTATTACTCAATTTCTGGGTACTATTTATTTATATAGTTAATTTATTTAAGAAAGGGAATATATTAAAGGGCGAAAGAATATTAATGCCCGGAGTTCAGATGAAGTAAGGTTATTGTTTTATTAAAGAAATTTTTGGCCACGTAATTTCTTTCTATGGGAGATAAAAGTTTGGAATGAAAAAGTAAATGGTTAGGGGGAATCACAGCAAAAATGTTGGGTAACACTTTATTTTTTTTTCTCCAACATAGAGTTCAGTCAAGTTTATGGTTGTTATTGTTTATTTCTTATTATACTCTTGTTTGTTTATTTGTATCCTTATATTCTTCTCATATGTCGTATATGGATTGGGTACAATGGCGATTTCCATTCCATAGTTCATGTTAAAAATCTATAATGGGTAACAAAATGTACGAGTTTCTTGTGAAATTTCCACGCAAAGCCATCTGACCCTAAAGTAGACGGAGCCTGTTTTATAATGAGCAGACAGTTGATGTTATTATATAACGTAACACCACGCCTGTCATCCCCGAAGAGGTAAGCAGAGGAATGTAGAACACTGCCACGTTTCACCAGTTACGTTTATGTCCTACTATGGAATAGGTGGTGAGCCTATTGTCATACATCGGGCACATATCCAGACTCCGAGCCACTACTAGAAAATCTAAATTAGAAAATTTAGTAGTGCCCGATCCGGGAATCGATCCCAGGAACTCCCTTTCGGCAGTCGCATTTGCAAACAACACGACCAACGAGGCAGTCATTCCAAACGATACCGACTTAAATCATCAATTATACGAAAGTAATGACCTTTTTGAAAATCTCTGGCATTCTCTTCTTCTCCACGGATCTCTTAACCTAATAATAATAAAAAGGATAGAAAAGTAAAAACATCCTAATCATCTTCTTAAATTAGGTGTAAAAATGATTTCGCTAAAGAGTGGAATCATGTTTTTAAGTCTCTGAAATATGTAGGTGATGTGTTTATCTTAGAATTCTTGTACCAAATTAGAATTAAAGGCAAAATTGTTTCGTAATTTGAATATTTATTAAAACGTTTTATGGCCAAGCCAGCTGTTGTTGGGAAGGTCTGATTTATTTGAGGCAATATAACTTGTTAGGCTTGTCACGCCCTGCCTGATGAAAATTGATTCGGATCTCGTAACACTTGGCCTAGAAAATTTTAAGGGGACAGTTTCGCTTTGAATTATAGTTACAAATTAGTTCATTGTTCCCTTAAATCATGCTCTACATAGAGGCTTACTACTTAAGTAATCTAAGTAAATAAACAAAGTAAGAACAACATATCATTGGCTTGTCAGGCTTCATTGGCTTAAACCAATTGAAGAACGATACTCTTATGACGTCACGTCTGTTGGAAGATCTTTCACAAAGTTATTACAAGTAACTTAGTAATATTATGATAACTAAGTTATTCTCAATCTTTGCCCTATGTTGCGGATTATACGAATTTCTTATGTACAAGCATGTTTTACTGTTGTCACCGTAACGAAAAGTAGGTCAAAGAAATTCCGTTGTGACATTCGTATTTCGCAAGTGACGAAATATCAAACGCTTTGAACCCGAAACTAGCGCCGTAGATACGTCTCGAGGCGGACCGCGTTGTCGCCGGAAAATTGGTTTCCACGAACGTTCTACACTTATTCAGTTTCGGTACAATAAAATATTCTATTCGCAAAAAATAATCAGACGTTTATCAGGCGAACACAGTTTCGTGTCAACATTTCAATGGCGCAGCGTGATTGATGAGATGCAAAGATTCGTGTTGTGTTAGCGACTGTTCGAATTTACCGTTTTGTTTTTCCATACTCTGAGAAATTTGATTGTACCACCGTATCTAGGTTTATGTGCATTGTGCCCTCACGGGTGTATGTTCTAGAAGTAAGCAGAGGAATATAATACTCTCTCGTTTCCTCAGCTAAGCCATGTTACTTAATACGTTCCGTGTTGTAGGTGGTGAGGGTGTATCCAACAAAGTTATTATTTATTTTGCAGCATTTTGGTGACGCACTCGTGACAATGTATTTACAGTAATTATAATATCTTGGGACATCTCCACACACGGCCATTTGATCCCAAAGTAACGACTAATAAACTACACATATGGTACATATAAATAAATACTTAAATAGATATCTTTACTGTATGTTATCACATTTATGACAAATCAATTAAGGTTACTAGTAGTTAAATAGCTCTTTTAGTATTCATTCTATGCTTCTGTTCGATTATATATGCACCATTCAAAGATAGGTATTATGTATTTCTCATTGACAATATGAACGGAAACAATGAATTCTTTATTTAATGTGTATGAGCAGGTTTATAACATGTATTATACCTACATTTTAATTTTCTGCACTCTTATTAACTGTACATTGAACTTCTACGTGTACTTCTATTCTATACTCTATTATTCTATACTCTGCTTTTTTGCACTCTTCTGTACTGTATGTTAAATCACATACTCCATACACGCAATATTCTTGGCAAGCTATGTATATATGTAGATTTTACCTCGGTCCTATTAAAAGGATGTTTGATTGACTAACAACTTGGAGAACACGTTGCTATCAATAAACTTCTATGATTGGTCAATTTCCATTGCGCTGCTTTGATAACAGTTGTATGATTGGTGTTATTAAGTTACAATGATACTCAATATTCACTTTTGTCCGTTTCGAATGATCGTAATGAATGATTGCATTTTGTATGACAAGTACTGTTACTATATTTCAGAGGTCAGATCGATTATTTTAAAACCCTTTTAATACTGTATAAATGCTGTTATTGGTACATTATGTGTGTCAAGTGTTTATTGTTAAAGCGATTGAATCGATTAAGATGAAATTTAATACAGATGCACTCTATGAAGAAACAGAAAATTTTAGGCAAGAATGTTTTTGGAAAACTGTTCCACATAAAATACATTTTCTTAATCGTTTTCGCGGTTGGATATCAACCTATCGAGACTTGTCGGTCGTTATTTGCGAATAAAAATTTGCTTAAAAAAGTCGTTTATGTGCTATGAAGGTGTAAACGCAAGTTTGATTACCTTTAACTATCATGTTTTACGTATAATATTATGGTGAAACGTGGAGGGGTACAATTCTCCTTGGTCTGCCTTATCGGGAAAACAGGCGTGATATTATGTAGCCAATAATGTGTTACGCAGGCATAGTGTAGCGTGCTGGATACCGCTCTGTTTGTATTATAAACGTAACATCACGCCATTTTCTCCCGATGGGGTAGGCGGGGGAATATAACTAGTACGAGTACACACCCATTGTTATGTTTTACGTCACACGATACAATAAGCCGTGATCATGTTGCCATTTATCGCACACAAAACCCATTCACCGTGCAACTACTGGGAACTGTAATATCTAAAAACCCAATAACAGTTTTACACAACTCAGTGATCGAACTCAGGACCGCTCGATAGCAGCCGCGTTTGCAGTCACACGACTAATCAGTGCGTCATTATAGTAACAACAGCATGTTCCGTTCAAATTTGTGCAAGGCTTAGTCAGTAGAATGATGAGTAAACGGCTAGCCAATGTAAACGACGTGTTGTTGATGAGATGGTTCTAAGAACGAGAGATCTTAAACATGTGTACTTAGTTGATGACTATCACGTCGTGTATGCGAGACGTAGAAAGAATAACAAAAGTTCAATCATATATGTGTGCACAAGTCACGAATCCGAGACAATTACAATCAATATCCGGAGTGTAGATAGTCTTCTGGGAAATCTTCGTTTCGGACGATGATAGATACTTCCATACTCGTACATGTTTCATTCACGAAGCGGCCTATTTCTGTAACTGAGCATGAAATGCGAAAGTTTTGTCACGTACATTCATTCATGATACTTTTATTAAACGCTAAGAACCGATACCCAGGTTATGTTTAAAGGTGTTCTTAAGATATACGGCATAATTTTTTGTTAACAATCTTTCACTTCAAACAGGAATTCAAGATTATTAAGGTTAGATCCAATAGAGTGCTTAACGTAAATTAGAGTCTATAGTGTTATTTTTTTTAATAAATATTCTTTAATATATATATTTTTAATAAAGTCCTTGTTACACCGTCCGAGAAGAAAAATCTTAGGGTATATCGGAATAAGGTCCGCGCCATGTTGATATTTCACTTGATATTCCTTATAAAAGTTAATGATATGTTAAGGATCGGAATACGAAGTCCACTGTTTATACTTTACCTAGCCTGGCGGGTGGCGAAAGGTTTTTACTGGTGTTGACCCGCGTAGGACCCTACCGTAGGTACACATCATTTATTTTATCTACATACTGCATCTTCTTGAATTTTTTATAACAGGTAAACATGAAACGCGAAATGTTTTTGTAAATTACATATGTTGAAAATTACAGAGAATTGTTTATATAATCGAGTCTGCAAACGATCCGTAGATCGTCGGATATAAACTTTTCAACAGACAATATGAAACCTGCCTTAAATAGGTTGAACGATGAAATATTTGAAATGATTCTGAACCTTATTGTTCAATGTTTCATGAGTGTTTCACATTATTATGTGTAAGCCGGCTAAGTCGTGGCTCGGAGTCTGGATGTGTGCCCGGTGTGTGGCATTAGACTCACCACTGATTCCATAGCGGAGCGTAAATGTACCGGGTGAAACATACGAGTTTACTACACTCTTCGGGCTACCTTTTCGAGGATTCGATCACCGCATGGTCGCGTTACTCAATAGTGCGAACATGTAGTCTCCGAAATTAAAGAAAACACATGATAAATTCTCTACACTGGATTTAATATTTAGTGAATAAATAATTAAGCTATATGTAACTAATAAGAAATCAAATATTCGGAGCCGATGGATGTACAAGCACGCCCCAAAACATCACATTTACTACTCTTTTTTTTAACAAATAAAATGGCCATTTTTATAATCACTATAATTTTTATAATCACTGACCACACTTGCAACCCCAGCCGGAGTTACCAGCTCGAAAAATACAGCGTACTGAAGCAACTATTGAACGACTAAGTCGAATAAAAAAATTATTGAATTAAATAAATCCAACAATTAATTTCAAATTATTTAAGAAATTAGCACACGCCGGTCTGTATTCTTATATACTGTGGGCACATGTACCTAAATATACAGAAGCACGTTATCTGGAATGTAATATGTGATATTTATAAAAGAATATAAAACGACGATGTCGAAGGTCTTATCTAATGGGGTCGGAATTTGTTTCGTAATGTAATAGAAATATTATGTTTGAGGACAGTTCCCTTTATTGAGAATGGAAACAAAAGGACCGAATGTATAAGTACAGAGTCAATACATTTGGAAGTCACTCGTTCGA
Source organism: Mimoniades nurscia nurscia (assembly GCA_018246595.1). NCBI lineage: Eukaryota > Metazoa > Arthropoda > Insecta > Lepidoptera > Hesperiidae > Mimoniades > Mimoniades nurscia. Next base: position 5,901 of record DWFO01004090.1, read on the forward strand.
TGGGATCGGAAATCCGTGACCAATAGATAGACAGAAGAAATATTTGTTTTGAATCAATTTGAAGTTTTTATGTTTAAAATGTATTGTTACATTTTATGCAATATTTGACTTAAATTAATAACTAATATTTATTTATTTAAAATCAATTGGTTTCATGTGTAAAATATATTGAATAAACTTGTAAGTAAATACCTATGTACGAAATAATTCTTCTTTGGATTGTCATGTATTAAACTGTAGTACTACCTCAATATCACAACCAACCTATGGTAGTCCACAGCTGGACATAAGCCTTACTTGAGGAGTAATGCCCATAATTGCCACGCCAGGCTTGCGAGTCGTGAACCGCAGAGAACACCTTACACCGCATACACTCTGAGGACGTTCTTATATCATTCTGCTAAAAGATACTAACTAATGTCTATTGAAAGAAATTATCGCCGACTGTAAGCACATGCCTAAATGCAGTTGACAGGTCAAACTCTGATATACATTTTTGCATTAAACCAGACCTTCTTCAATACCACCTAAATCGTTAAGTCGGGACTAAGTTACCATTCTACAGCCCGCCTTATTTGATACAAGAATATATTTTCATGGAATATAAATTTCTATCCACTATTTTCATTTCATTTTTATTACAATAAAAACCGTTAAGATTCGCCGTATTATTGAACCAAGCGCGACTAAAGCATGTGAACGCTCGACAGGGCTGGCGCAGGAATGTAATGAAGAAATGATTTCCATTTCACTTTTACTGCTACATAAATATTTTATCGCGATCTGTAATAAAAATATATTGCGTATGTAAATATTAGACAATGTAACATTTGTGAATAATTTGATATAGTTTATTTTATTGAATTGACTAACATCATAAAATCGCAAAAGTTAGTTGTAAATGTTTATTTATATTATACATATGAATATTATTGGTTGTGTTGGTTGCAAGTGCGACCGCCGATCGAGAGGTCCTGGGTTCAATTCCCAGGTCGGGCACTACAAAAATTTTGTAATTTAGATTTTCTAGTAGTGGCTCGGAGTCTGCATGTGTGCCCGGTATATGGCAATAGGCTCACCACCTATTCCATAGTGACGTAAACGTCACTAGTGAGACGTAGGAGTGTTCTATATTCCTCAGTCTACCTCTTCGGGGATTACAGGCGTGATGTTAGGTAATTCCTAACGTTTTAAACATATTTTATTGTTCGTCTCGATTGGTCCAATTGATATTATATTATATTGATTAGTTCGCCGCGCTCAAAGCCCGCGATAAAAGCTATGCAATAGCTTCATTACGAAATTGTTGCTCTTTAAAAGTTCTAAAAAAAAGTCCGTCATATATGTGTAGATTTTAAGATTGAATCACTATAAACTTTATTATGGTAATAAAATTGCCTTTGACAACATTTGATTTCAACGAATATGTAAGGAGCTATCATAGTTTTAAAATACGAGTAACTATGCAACAAGATAATGGTAAAAAACCACGAGCACATTATATATATACATACATTTATTTTATATGACTAACTAATATTTAATCCATACGTTCCTTTGTTCTTCCGGTTCCCGTGAAATTTCTTAATATATTTATTCTTGGTGATCATAGCGTCATTTTCTTAAAATAGTTTTTTAATAATTGTTCTATAATTAACGCGGGTGAAACCGCGGGGCACCACTAGTCATCCATATTGGGTGACCCATTTTAAAACACCAAGTCATCCTTTGTCTTATGCAAACTAGAGTAGTATGTTACAGCTAGAAACACGTATTATTTTGTACTTTACTTTACTTTCGATTTTTCCAATCCATCTGTCTTGTAGAAAGACTGGCGATGTATTGTCCGCAACTATCGGATCAAAACGTACCCCTACGTGATACGTCATTTCACTTGCTTTTCGCCAGTGAATGTATGTATAAAAATGCATTGATCAAAATATGATCTAAAATAACAATTTTACGCCTGTTTTTCCCCGTGGGGGTAGGTAGAGGGGCATAGTACATTTCCTCGTCTCACCGGTTATGTTATACGGTTAGTCTATTTCTATAAGTATGTGTTACAGTTAGCCTATTTCTATAAATATGTGTTACGGTTAGCCTATTTCTATAAATATGATCTATGTAGGTTATAATATACAAATCTTTGCAAAAGACTAATATGGTCGTGAGTGTATTTAAATTGTATTTATATTGATTCTGAAACCACACAATTTACGCCGCAAGTGTGATCAGAATCATTTAAGAAATTGTTCTCATTTCTAAAAAAAACAACATTTTATTTCAATTGTGGATATCACGGTCAAAAGTAAATAAACCGGTGAGATAAAAGTTATCAAATGGTTTCAATAACTTGACTTGGTATGAGCTTTATAACCGTAAAATTATAACCGGGTTTGTTTCAGCCCTACATATTCCGATATTTCCAATCGATCAATTCTGTGAGGATGCCGTTGGGGTATTGTTCGCAGTTATTAAAATCATCGGAAATGGACTCAAATTCACCCTTATTTTTTGTCTCGCTTCTTCATTTGCCGTTCACCGGACAGACCCTTCGTGTTTTTACATAAAAGATATGATTTATCAGACAAATACTATTTACGAGGGAAATGAATATTGTATTTCTTATCGTCGTCACAAGATATTTGTAATAAATTATTCTGGATTAATATCACAGTGTACATATGTCATACGTATATTATTTTTCTTTGTATTCGGGATAAGTATTTCGTAATATTTCCATAGTTACGAGTATGTGGATATGGTTACATTTATTATATGTGACAGAGTGAGATGTGGATATCTAATATTTGTGTAAACTACTGTCTTTTATGTTTTGTTTGGAGAAAATTTAAAAAATGTATAATTCATATCAAAAACCATTAATGTCCCTTGAGGAGTTGACGCATACACAGTTACATTTACATACATTTGTGATGGCCATTTCCTATGTAGGTACGTATGCAGATAGATATAATTTCCACAGGCTATGGTATTTGATTCTCTAACTTTCGCCTCGAGGTTGAAGAATGCTTGATGTATCCTGTTCTCAAATATATACGTGCCTTTATATTCGCACCGAAATATAATTCTATTTTAATCAATAATTCCAAGTTACATAATCTTTTTAACACATTTTCCTGACAGCTTTTATAAAATGTGTTATGTGTTGTAAGAAAGAGCTGGTAACTATATACACGTGTTAGATAAGGGTTATATTTAATCTTTATTTTTATCTATTTGTCAAATAACAAGATGAGAATAATTAATTTTAACGTTTTCTACGAAGTGTTTTTCTATTTTTATTTTCTTATTTTATTTTTATTTATTTATTAGTATTTTCTTTATTTATTATTTTGTCAGTCAACCAATAATGTTTCTTTCATTTACTTTTTTTTAATCTTTTATTTCTTGTATTTTCCACATCAGAGGAGTCATTAAATATTAAACTGGTTAGTGACACAGACTGCCAGGCCTGGTATTGCATAGTTTGTTTCATACCCGGAACTAATACTTATATTTATTCTAAATATGTGTATTATTCTAAATATGTGGGTGTATTGTACCCAAGGTATTATTATTATTCGTTCTATATAAATATCAGATTTCTAAAAGAACCCACAAAATCAAAATCTGATATTTTGGCTGTTAAAACTTACTTAACTAGGACGCTAAAAGTTTCCAGGAAACTTTATAAAGACACGTCTCTATAGCTTTGTGTTCCGAAGTGGTTCACAGATAAATTACCTCTAGTTTGCTTTTCAGCCTCTTTTATGTTTTCTTTTTATTTCCCGCTGTTTTGACTGTAAATGAAATTAGATCGTGCTTCATGAAATTCATAACTTTGCAAAATCACAACTTCGTAAAATTAAATGGAATTATTTTGCATTTTATTTTAGAAAAAAAAAATATTTTCTTGCATTGAAATACAGGTAACTCGCATTTTGCTTTTTAACATAATAATGTACGTCAATATTTTAATAGTGATATAGTATATTCCAGTATATTAATACTAAAATATCGTACGTATCGTAATGACTCGGAGTTTGTATTTCTGCGCGGTGTATGGCAATATGATCACCATTTATTCCACAGCGCGACGTAAACGTAATTGATGAAACGTGGTTGTGGTCTACACTCCCCTGCCTACCTGTTGGAGAATTACAGGCGCGACGTTACTTTTTTTTTAAATAAATTTAAAATTTATTTTAAAAGAGAAAGCAATAAAACATTTATTGAGTTACACTATTTTACGAGTACATGGACTTTTGTAAAATTATGAAGCAGAAAATCACTAACTATGTTGAAGTTTCAGCAGCGATGGGCGTATTTTGGGTATACGCTTACATCAAATATTCATTTTTCGTGTGTGCGTGAATACGTGTAAATTCAGGTGGTTTAAGGGGTGTCTGCAAAGGATATTTCTACGGATCTACAATGTATTGGCCTGATGTAATATGTTCCAAGCATCCCCATTATATTAATCTCTTTCGCTTTACGTAATCTCTCGTGAAACACTGCCGAAAAATTCGTACGCGGAAATTCAATTGTATATTAAGATTAAACATTTATTAGTATGCCTAAAAATTTATTAGTAGGTCATAACTCCTAACATAGACTGCTGCTCTTGTTGTTATTTTATTCTTTCTGTTAACGAGTTTTACCCAAAAAATGGTAGACATGAATTTGGTTGGCGATAAGGTCGTTAATTTTATCTGTATTGTCTTATTTATAATTTTTTAATACACGATAAGGAATAATTCTGTTATATTTTACTACAATTTTCTGCTAATTTAACAATCCACCGACACAAGAAATAGTCTAGACACAAATATTGAATTCTTTATGTCCCACATATTACGACTTAGGTCGTTTTAATTCAAATTAAGAATTCGTGCACTTAGTGGCATTCAGCCAACGGAAAATCCGGGTGATATTATTCTGTTTTCGGGGATGTAAACAATAAATAAATACCCTTAAACACACTTGTTTACCAATATTTTAGTGGAAGTAAGTACGACGATTTGGGTATTGAAGATGTTTCTCGTATGTACGCGCCAGTCTGTAAATAAAGAACAGTAAATGGCAGTGAATGATAATAGCGGAGAGAGGTTTAGTTTAAATTCTCTAACCCGTTCGTGACTTTTCTGACGTTCGTGGAAAGCTTTGATCAATTAGATATGTATTTTTACATAATGGTCATCACTTTTCTAACTTTTAAAGATATAAGATGATGTCTAAGTAGAACGACACCGTGTTGTACTCAATGTTTCTTTATAAAACAATTTCATTAAGACCCACAACGGCCACTGCCGGACTGTCACGTAGACAATAGAGGGGTCGTCTCCCTGCGGTGGTGGATAGTTGAATAATGAATTGAGTTATCTCTAAGTTCAGTGTCGAGCACTTGTCTACGTGAGTGTTCATAACACTTACAACGTAGAATGTTCTATTGTGGGGATGTAAGGTGTAGTTACTGCTAGTGGTTAGATATGAAAGAACTGAAAATCAAGCTTAATGAGATATTTCTTCTCATCATAAGTAGCTCTTGTTTTAGTCCCATAATGAGTTATATGTAATAAATAAATTATGCCTACTAATAAAATATTATAAACGATGACACGTGCACATGATTTTTTCTAATAAGTTTTTATTCAGTTTTACACCTGGGGCCCCGAAGAGGTAGGCTGAGGAGTGTAGTATATTCCTAGGATTCACAAGTTACGTTTACGTCCGATTATAGAATAGGG
>DWFO01004091.1:0-11650 GCA_018246595.1 Mimoniades nurscia nurscia
CTGGGCCGTCGTCGCCGACATGTCGCTGGTAAGGGCCGGCGCCGCTCCGCGCCGCTCCGCTCCGCCTTCCGTGTCGATTGTCGTCGCTCGCGACCGTCGCTCTCGTCTAGTGCGGTCGTGACGTCCGTCGCTCGTGCGAGCCTCCGCCGCTCGCGCCGAATGAGATTCGCGTGCGCGCCGTTGAATTCTAACATCGTAGGAGGGAGCATGTTGAAAGCGGTATTCGACGACGGTTTGTATTGAGGAATGCATGAAAATTGTTATGTCGTAGCCGAGACGATCTGAACGATTCGCTTCTTTTGTGCTTATAGTCGTAACGGTTATAGCTTGTTGCATGAATAGTAGTAATCATCTAGGAATTCATTGTAAATAAATCATTAAATAGCTTCACAAAGGCATGTCACTATTGAAATCGGCCACTCATGAGTACAATTTTTATAAAATATTCTTAAATGTATAAACGTCCTTATTCTTATCTCATTGGAATATGTCCAAGTCCAAATACCATAACGATAATCCGATCGTGGCGGGTGGACTGGTTTATTTTTAAACTTTCGAAAATAGTGACATCTATTGGTAGCTTACACTAACTTTTTTGTTTGTGATATTCATTTCACTAGTAGTGGAAATATGTTGCTAATATAATGTAGATGGCGCTGTTAGTTAATTTTTTGTAAATGCTTACAATTTTTTTGTTAGAATAAAATTGTCTTACATATAACATTCGTTTTACAATATAAATTAATATGATACGTAACATCAAGCCTGTAATCCTCTAAAAGGTAGTCAGAGGAATGTAGAACATTCCCACGTTTCACCAGTTAAGTTTACGTCCCACTATGGAATCGGTGGTGAGCCTATTGCCATACACCGGGTACATATTCAGACTCCGAGCCACTACTAGAAAATCTAAATTAGAAAATTTTGTAGTGCCTGACCCGTTCGGCAGTCGTACTTGCAACCAACATGACCAACGAGGTAGTAAATTAATATGATGTTAAGTGTTAACTGCAATTGTAATATTGAAAGTATTATTTAAAAAAAATTGATAGTATAATTGTATGGATAGATAAACGTAACTTCACGCCTGTAATCCCCGAAGAGGTAGGCAGAGGAATGCAGAGGAATGGATAGATCGTATATGTAAGACCAGTGTACCATTGGTGTATTCTAATTATGAAATCTACATTACATGTGTTTAAATTTACAGTATGTGGTCATTCCACCCAGACGGTCGACAGCGGAAGCATTTCAAATCCTTATTTCGCACATGTTTGGAGACGCCGGAAGTCCTTATTTAGTAGGAATGGTAAGAACGATTTTTAAAGGATTAATAACAAGGTTTAGTTTATCATGCGTAATATTACGTTTGAAATGCCTGAACATATATGCAGAGTGAAAATCAAGTTAAAGAATAATATTGAAATGACAGGCATAAAACTCATCGTAAAGTTAGCGGGAATCGGAACCTAGATTCTACGCGGGGTAGAGGGCGATCGCATTAAGCTAGTCGTCAACGACCAGAGCACTTTTACAAGTTCACAGGGTTATTGTAAAAGAACATTTTATAACATGGAGCGGCAGGTCGGTTTGCCACTCGCACAGTGCGGGCGTGCCGCGAGTGCCGCGACACGCTGCCGATCGGCGAACGATCCGCCGCCGGGCGCCCGGCGACGGTCGCGACCCCCTCCACAAGCCGCGGTGTGTGCGCAGGTGTCGGAGCGGCTGCGCGCCGCCGGCCGCTCGCCGTTCCGCGCGCTGCAGTACGCGCTGTTCGTGACGTGCTTCGTGGAGCTGCTCGGCGCCGCGCTGTTCCTGGCCGCCGCCGCCTACGTGGTGCGCGACCGCCGCGCCGTCGAGCGCGCCATCGCCGGTACGCCCCGCCCCAGTGCGAGCGCTCGCTGGAGAAGTGTTGTTTCACACTCGTCTTCACATTGTTTCAGTTGCTTCAAAAATAGTTTAGCCGGTGGTGAGTTTGAAGCGCGCCGGACGTGTTGGGCTTCGTCGGCACGATCGTAGCTTCTGGACGTAATCCGGGCAATGCTTATATTGTAATTAATAGATGCACTGTTAAAATTTTGTCAATCGTTGTTTATTTTCAGAGAGCGAAGCGCAAAGTGCCGAACCGTCGCACAGTAATGCGCAAGAAGAAGTTACGGGTGACGAAGAATAGACGACCTCGACGTGTGGACGTCGTCAGTCGACGTTCAGCTGCAGAACTAGATCTGCGGGAGCCGCGCACTTTCATTTTCGAATAAGGTAATGTTCCTCGATCGAGTAACAAGAGTTGCTAAGTACGTGCGCAGGCAGCCTGCTGCCGGGAGCCCCGGCGGCCAGCAGCGGCGGAGGCTCCGGCGGGCGCGCGGCCGTCACGTGGGACTAAGTCGTAATCAAATTTGATGTACGTCGTACTTTAGGCATCACATTAATGCTATATTGGCTACTTGTAAGAAAAATTGTGCCTATTTATTAAATAATCATAGTAATTATTCTATGCGCAGATCGTGGATGCGGTGATCGTAACCTTAATGTTTTGTGTAGTATTCTCCGTGTTACAGTAATGTAAGCGTTCACCTCGCCGCGGTCCAAACGCTAATACGTAGATATCATTTGAATCATATGTTGCAGTCATAGTTGGTTTACTTTACCTCGAGCACTTGTTACACAAGAAATAGGATCTTAGTTAGATTTTATTCATTTGATTTAAATTAATATATTTAGTAAATATTTCAAAATAAAATAATTTAATGTGAAATAGATATTAATAATGTTTAAATAAATTATTATGAATACTAAGTATTTATCTATAATAAAAATCCTGAGCTGGCTAATGAAAGTTTAAATCACTAAAATGTATAACATGTTGTATGTATCAGTATACTTGCTTATAATGGTATTTTATGATTATTTTTTAGGAGCGATTTTCTTTGGGGACGCGGCGGCGGTGGTAACTAATCAATATAAAAATGTTTTCATTAGTTGTTAATGTCGATGATTTAACCCAATGGTTGCCACAGCTCCCCTCACTGGCTGTTCGTCCCTAAACAGGAAAACTCAATTGACAATTGGCTCTGATACCTTGCTACTTGTACATCTATAGATTTTGAATTTTAATTTGCAAAATTATATATAAATAGTTGTCTTGAATGTTTTCATTTTCTATATTTTAGGACTGTCAATTAAAGTACAATAAATATTATCTCAACAAATTGTTTCAATGCAAATAAAATGTATTTTTCCAATCAAGACTGAAATGTATGTTTAATTTTTATCATATAATAAAAATGGAGACATGTTTTGTGTAAATAAGGTGTAAAGAATGGTATTGAAAGGAAATAAATAATTTATTTTTTAAAATCAGCTTTATTTCAGTACTCATATATCACTTTTTTGTGTTCTATAATTAGAATTACTCAACACAAGCATATTGTGGTAAACATGATAGAATTTTAGGTGGACTTCGGAGCAAATATCCATTGAATTTCAAATTCAAATTCAAAATAAGCTCTGACATAATGAGGTACAATCATATCACAATAATTGTTACTAATTTGAATGAGATTAAATCAATGACTATATAATTAACATTATATCGGTGGGTAAATAATACACTTAACATTAATATTCAATTGAAGAACATCTAATAATATACAATTAATTTGTAGCTATTTAAAACAATAAAACATCAAATATTCATTATAACGAATTAAGAAAAATCAATAAAATCTGACAAACAATGACATCTGAAATATGAAATTACACAGTCATTGTGAGACATTAATAATTAAAAATAAAAATGTATTCTGATACAATGAAAATAGGATTCTTGTTAAATGTGTACACTATAATTACTTAAATGTGTACACTATACAAATAACTAGTTTACCATTTGAATAACAAATTGAATTATTTCACTGCTTTTAAAATGTCATTTATATTCTGCAAAGTAATCTTTAGAATTTTATATACACTGGAACGTTATTTCACAATAGATGTTTATAGATGTACACATGTACACATATGTCCGTACCAGGCGTGAATACGTTGATAAGTCGAGTTGCATAAAAAAATTCTTTTTTTTTTAATTTTACGATAGCCATTAGAATTGCCGTATTTATAGGGTGAATAAATGACTAAGTCGCTGGGTCCGTTTCTATCGCACGCAACAAACTTGTGAATTTTTGAATAACCACGATTTACAGATATAATTCAAACTTTAAAGTGGCTGCCCTGAAACATGTCCATTTTCGACTTGTCCACTTATTCACGCCTGCTACGGATTTAAAACAAGAGATTGCATTAATGAAAGCTCTAGGCCCGGTGACGGTTGTTATACTTATGTGTAATCACGAACATTAGCAACTGGATGGGTGGATACTTAGAGGTATAAATTCTAAACCTGTCATTTTGTAGTAATTGTTCCTCAATACCAAGTCAAAACATTATGGCACAGTAACCATAGGATAAACACCACAGACAATTATCTGTTAGAGTTAATATTACACACTAAAGAACAAAAACAGAAATAACATTTTTAACAAACTTACAAAAACTTACTTAAGTATTGGGGACTGGTGGATCAGTAATAACATTACATTTCATCTTCCATACAATAGCTACTAGTTGAACTTGTGTCATCACTTTTGTCATTATTTATTATGTAGCTATCCGTTCTCAGTTTCTTTGGCAGAGGCTCACACAGGGCAAAACTATGACTCAGGGGTCTCTTACTGGCTACACCCGATCTCAAAACAGGCAAACATTTTTGTGCCTCAGTTGCATTATTGTTCTCTTCATCCAAATCAGCTGTCAGCATTTTATGATCAATTTTATATTGCATACTCTGTGAGAGGAGCCTTTCTACTTTAAAAGTAACTTCTGGATCCTGAAATGTGTTTTTACGCCATGTATATAGTTATTTTTGATATTTTTTTTACTGGTTTACTGCAAATAGCCAAATGTGTAACTCAGTTCACATGCTTCAGAAATTACTTTCAAAACACGTAATGAATCACAAACTATATAAACATTGCCTGCTTAATTATTATATCTCCCTAGCAGCTACTTTAAGGGAAGGAATATATAACTAGTAACATACACTGTTTTATAACTGCAGGAAGAATATTCAAACAGTATAGCCCATTACTTATAACAAAGGAGATTACAATCACACAGGAAGTGGTGAAACTGTACGGTAACCTTATTTTATATTATACATATATTATAGTGTATTATAGACTAGTGATCAGAACAAGTAGCAAATTAAATTGTATACCTGCATCCATTTATGGTTTAAAATCTGGTCCAGTGTTATTCTTTTCTCTACATTCACCATAAGCATTCTCTTCATAAGAAGTTTGGCCTGCAAACTAATGCCTTTCCAATGTGAGTGAGAGAATCGGTATTTGCCACTAAGTATCTGATCTTTAAGAGAAATTCCCTTGTAATCTGCTGAGAATGGCAAATAACCCACAAGGCTAGAAATAATTAAAAAAATATATTAATTTGTTACATATAGTTCTTTTGATTCCCCGACAAAAGCAATATAGCAAAAGCATAGCTACATTGCTATGTTATTACAATGTTATTACATTTACATTTAAAAATTCATCATGATGAACTATGTAGTTCTATCTCAATATTTAATCATCACTAAGAATGATAATTATCATTATATCAATTATAATTGATTCAGCATAATCAATTGTTTTCTGAAATCTAAGGGGTAATGGAGTATGTATGTACCAAAAGCATGTGTCATATGTATTTAAAACAAATAATATTTTGAACATTTCTCATTTCAGATAATGGAGCATTATTTAAAAACAGTTAAATATATTTATTTAAATATTCCAAATATAGAGCTAAAATGCTATAAATAATATTTTATAAATGATCATATTTGATTTTACTAACCAGACAAATAATATAACTCCCAAGCTCCAGACGTCAACTTCTGGACCATAACTCCTCTGTCCATTGGCTCTGAGCACTTCTGGTGCCAAGTAAAGAGGTGTGCCACACACTGTCTTCATAAATGAGTCTTCACCAACAAATTTACTCAGCCCAAAATCAGTTATTTTGACTATAGTTTCGTCATCTTTACTTGCTAGTAACACATTCTCAGGCTACAGAAAACAGTAATTAAAAAATTAGGTTATTTGAGAGTGAAATAATCTGAGGAAAATGTATATTAAAGGCCTGTTACCTTCAAGTCTCTGTGAGTGATGCCTTGAGAGTGAAGGTACTTAACTGCTAGCACCATTTGTCTAAACAAGAACCGTGTGAGCTTCTCTGTCAAATTACCCTTCTTTGCTATTCTATCAAATAACTCCCCTCCTTGCATTAATTCTAGCACAATGAATACAGCTTCGGGAGAGTCAAAAACTTCTTCGGTGGAGATTACACATGGCTACAATTATAACAGAAAAATTAAAAATAATAAATTGAAAATGATATCAAAATAAATTTCATACTTTTAAAACCTATTACAACTTCAGAAAATTTGGTTCACAATTTTGAGAAATTTAATCTATATCCCCACCATAAGATTCACTTTATATTGGTGGAGTTATTGAGGTTGTTTGTGAGCATTCAATTAAACCAAATTAAATAACATTGCACAAATTTACATCATCTATCTATCCATTCATTACAAATCCAATGCTGGCTATATGCCTATGGCCTTCCATAATTGCCCCCTATTATGGCCACTTCCATTATCGCAAACACAACCTTTAGATAATATATAACAAAGGTTAAATAGCAATGCCTATGGATTTAAATAATATAACAATTGATAACACCTTGGTGCCTTCTATTGCCAAATAAAATCACATAGCACTGTTCTATGTGTAACTATAAATGGAATGGCTGTAACTGAACTTACATGTCTGAGTGCCTTTAAAATATTAACTTCATTCATAATCTTCGCGGGGTCATTCAGATGGTCCACCTTACCGTTCGTCAGCCTACTTTTCTTTATTATTTTCATGGCATACTTTGTGCATTTTACCTGTAATCCAAACAATTATATAGAGATAGAATATATGATCTCAGGGTATCATATAAATAATTATATTTCCTGTCTTTATAATAAGGTGGATAGAATGCAATTAATTCTATCAGTTTATATACTGATATATAACAATATAGAATTATAATATAAGTTACAAATAGGCACTCATGTAGTAAACTGTGTTACTTACCTTATTATACACCAATTTAACTACACCACAGGCTCCCTGCCCCAGCACCCGAGAAATGTAATATTTCTGCGAAATATTTCTAGGTACTCTATCTTGATTATTCTTAAATAGATCTTTGAACAAAAATACTGAAAAAAAAAATGCACATTTATTGGTAGTGCTTGTAGATGAGTTGAAAAACAAAAAAACCAAACATCAACATACTGGTAACTTTAGGATGTGTAACGGAGATTTCATCATTGTCATCTAGTACCAGACTGTTTCCCTTGCCAATTTTTTCTTTGTTCACATATGTCCCATTGTAGGACAAATCTGTTATGATAGCTGGGCTCAAGACCTCCCTAAAATAAAGTCAAAATTAAGATTTAAATAAGATTTAGATAGTCTTGAGTCTGTTAGAGAATAGTAAATATTAGGATCAGCATTAAACATTTGAAAAGTTTATCAAAATTGGTGTAAATGTATGTCTCAGGGCCAGTAGAAATAACCCTGTCTACATTGTTACAATATTGGGTGCATCAGTTCATAACTTGTATGTTGATGTTTTTACTATGTTATTGATGTAGCTAAAATCATATCATTATTCTGTGGTCTTTAAATAATAGCAATGTCATGGAATAAGGCATGTGACCGGAACTACTATGTGAAATGTTCTATTGCTGTGCAAAGTATACTCAGAGCTGCATAAAACCTGCCATAGTGCACCTTGTACTCCATTATATATCACATTATTATTTACATAAATTATCACTATCATACATAGGTTCAGAAGACCAAAAGAAAAAATATTCAAACAAAATTTCCTGGCACTCTTATTAATACACTATAATTTTAAATGAAGTCATCAGTAATGGTGACATAAGCATATGAGAAAGTAGCTATGGCACAGTTAATTAGGAATCCAATATATCTCTCCCAGCTCTTTTAACCAATTTAAACATACTTTAGCTACAATACATCATGGAAATGTAGTATGAATAAAGTTAGCTGTTATTCAAATACTGATTGACACATAGAGTTTGATTTTAGTTTTGTGTACTATTTTAATATATGCAAAAGAATTATCTATGCCAAAATTTTGTACATTGTCTAATTTTCTGAGAGTGGTATCATAACACATTTTAATGTACACAAGCTGCCGACTAGTCTACGGTAAAAGTATTTATTTTCTAAGTGAAGAAATTTTCAAAAGAAGACTCACAAGTGACCTCTGCCACCCATACTCATCTGTAACTGACTTTGAATAGGACTATAATTTGAATAGCATTTAAATCATGTAATATTGCAGATTTTCACTATATGAATAAAATTGTTAACGTCAGTATGCCTAGTTAGTTTATGCAGTTTCTATGAATACTAAATATACTGACCTTGTCGTCTTTATCTCATATATTTAATACTTTTGAATTAAACTGTATTGTACTTTTGTATTAAATACTTACGATAAGTCTCGTTTTATAATAAAGTGCCGCTTGCTTACACTTTGAATTATATCCGCTTTTATGATGTCTCTCTTCATTACAAACGAACAGTTCATAGCTCTTCCCAAAGTAAATTCGGGGTCAATGAGGTCTGAAACCAAATGTAAAAGAATTATAATCATTTTCTTCACTGTGTAAACGTACCTGGTGAAACGTGGAAGCGCACCACATTATTTTGCCTATCTCTTCGGGGATTACAGGTGTGATGTTACGTTAGTCATTTTCTTTGAATCATTTAAATTCGAGCTTACCATAATATTCCGGATTTGGTTTTGCCGTTTCTTGCCAGCAATATCTACCCAGCTTTGTTGAGTAGAGTCTACCCCAAATACTAGGAATATATGCTGGTGTATTTGGTTGACTCCAGTCGACTTGAGAATTTTGTGTTTGGGTTTGTGTGTTTCCACTATCTGGCAATACGTCGTCACACATTTCGAAAGGGTGAAAAATATTGTCTAAATTGAAAACTCCCTTAATCATAAGGTTTTTCTGCCCTCTAGAAGTATATTCGGTTGCACAGTACACAATTATTCACCAGAAATGAATTAATATAAGGTTTATTTTACTTTTAAAGTAGGCTCATCTTGGTCCCCGAAACTTTTATTAAAAGTTTTGAAAAGTACCTGCCTAAGTGCCTACTTGCACATTTATGGTCTATCTATAGTCTATGGTAATGTAATAACTACAAGCTTACTTTTAGCTTTGAATCTGAATTACTTATAAGTTTAGCTCATTTTTATCTATGGGTAAAACTACAGTAAACATTTTTTATGAGCATAAGCGATGTACAAGCATATATTCCATAGTTACCTATATTCTTAAATAAAACTAGAATAAAAATTGTTTTTTACTATTCCTGCAATATAAATACAAAACAATAATGTAAAATAATAATGTTAGTCCGGGTATCATGATGTATTATAAATCTCTCATAGGTGTTATTTTCTCATAAGATAATATACCTAATAATAATTTAAAGCCTGCATTCTTTGCTATTAACAAAAACAGCTTTAGTAATGGCTACATCTACATGTCACTAAAATTCATGTCATGTAGCAGGGAAATAACGGCTTATTTTGATGCCACAGTAAAATTTCAGCAAAAGCTTTTCTTGGGGCCAATTATTACCGTTGTTCTCTTATCCTATCCCGTTGGTGCAGTGCTTAGCGAACCTGACTGTTGCGCCGGGGTCGTGGGTTCGATTCCCAACCAGAATAAATATTTGTGTGATGAGCACAAGTATTTGTTCTGTGTCTGGGTGTAAAAAATAATAAAAAAAAATCTATTTAAGTATATATATTTACATGTATATACATATGTACATAGTTTATCAGCCATCTGGTTACCATACCACAAGCTCCTTTGACGCTTAGTTTGGGATCAGATGGCCGTGTGTGGAAATGTCCCGAGATATTTATTTATTTATGCTCATAATCGTTTTTAACGATTTTATAACAACCTTTATCCCATTAATCTTGTTCATTTTGTTCCTTTTAATACAAACTTTTTCATTGTAGACGTTCGCCTCCTGAAATCTATTCCTTTTAATATTTGTGTTTAATATTATAAAAAGTCTGTTAAGAATCATTATTTAAACAATCTTTTTCTTGGTGGTTAACGATCTTTCTGTTCCTTTCACATTCTGTGCAGCCCCACTTTATTTCTCTATTCCATTTCTTTTATTCAAAACATATCTTTCACCTGGAAGGGATTGCTTCTTCGACGATATCACCACTTTTTATGAACTCAGGTTTTATAAACTTTTGAATATATTCTCATATTTGATGTATTATCAATTGGTGAAACGTACTATTACAGGCCTCAGCCTACCATTTCGGGGATTACAGGCGTAATATTACTTTAATATTCGATGAATTATAAAATAGTATAAATATTAATAATAAAAAATTTTTAGAAATAAAAATAAACTTGCAGTGCCCACTATTAGGCTTCATAAAATGTCTTAGGTACTCGTTTGTAGGTCGAAGTATACGCTTTTATAACAAACTATCAAACGACGCGGTAAGTTTGTCCATTTTGTAAATTCAAGAAATTCGTGAAGCTTCGATTATATCAAAAAGCCTATTAGGTACTCAATTGCGGATTACATATATGCAAAACATAGACGTTTGGAAATGAGTTGCTGTAGTTCTAAAAAGCTTAAAATTATAATTTATATTTTAATATACCTAAGTGCCTATTTTAAAAAGATGCAGAAGCACACCTACAGAGTTTCTTTCGCCGCTTCTTCTCCATAGCGACGCATTTTCCGAAACGGTGGTACTTTCATTTTGATGTGCCAAGTTTTGTAACTTGTAATGCACCAATTTTGAATAAATGATTTTTGAATTTGTATGAAGCAATAAGCTACTAATTCTCTTTATCATCGAAAACAATAAAATACATTTTCATCCGACTTATTTTTTAGTTATAAATTAAATTAATCTGTAACGTAGATTTTTTATAAAAAATCCGTCGAATCTCACTCCTGAGCCAACTTTTAATTGACTCGAGCTCGAGCTGCCACGTGCTCATCAATACAAAAAATTCTATTTAAAACGTTCGTTAGTTGGACGGCTTAAATAAAGTTTGGGCGTAATCTGCCGGCTGAGCCACGCCAGCCGTTGAGGCGACTTACGTGTTTACGTTGTAACGTTACGTAGCGACCCTCAACGCGATTACTCAAAGAGGTAGGTTGCTATCTTTTCAGCTTGTTGCCATCGCGTTAAGAATTGTCAAGCACTTCCAATAATTTTGTTTTAGTCTATTGAGGCTTCATTTACATTATGTCGGGAAACTTCCACGCGCGATTATTTGATTCCAAAGTAGGCATCGCCAGTGCTGTGATAACCAGATACCTAATTAGTAAAAAAAAAGAAGAAAAAAAAGTAACTTCACGCCTGTAATCCCCGAAGAGGTAGGCGGAGGAATGTAGAACATTCCCACGTTTCACCAGTTACT
>DWFO01004092.1:0-11646 GCA_018246595.1 Mimoniades nurscia nurscia
GTGAAACGTGGGAATGTTCTACATTCCTCTGCCTACCTCTTCGGGGATTACAGGCGTGAAGTTACTTTTTTTTATATAATTAACGTAACATCACGCCTTAACCCCCGAACAGGTAGGCAGAGAAACGTAGAACACTCCCACGCTTTAGTAGTGTCCGACCCAGGAATTGAATCCAGGACCCAGCAGTCGCACTTGCAACTAACATGACCCACGAGGCAGTCGAGTCGAGAAACTATAGTTGTTACTTGTACTCGTACATATAATAATAACAAAATTATCTATTTTGAACGGCAAATAAAAGACATCCACCGACGACCACTTTGTATCTTAAAATTTGTCAATAAATTATTATATTCAAGACAAAGAAGAACCATTTCGACCAACGATTAATATATAAATCTATTGTGCAAAAGTTGCGGGTTCGATTTCCTGTTGGGCTTGCCTTTATGTAACGAATTTAACGATCCCTTCCGTGTCTTTGATGATGTTGGTAGGGGGATGAAAAGCTTTTAGGTTTTCTATAATGTCTTTGTGGCAGTCGTGTACACAAGTATAACAGAAGTGAGTGTTTTTTCTCGTGAAACGCAAATTTAGACGTAACCTTAACCTTTAACCTTACCCCTTCTTGGTCTAATCCCTTAACCTTTCTTGAAATTCCTAGTTTGGAGTCTGAATTAGTGCCCAGTGTATGACAATACCCTCATCACTTATTCCATGATGGACGTAAAGCGCAACTGGTGAAAAGTGAGTGTACTACACTCCTTTGCTTATCTCTTTGCGGAGATACAGGCGTGATGTAACGTACATTTTATTGGGTACTCCATAATTACTCGAATTTTTTACTTATTCATGATAACGAAAAACGTTGGAATGTGTTGAAAACATAACACTAACTATTAAACAAATTAATTATGATTTTAGCAAAAAATATCCATATTTTTAAAATAAAATTAAATTTCAATTAGAATTATCAGCTAAAAAAAATATTTTGACTTGAAATGGTCAGTATGGCAGAACGGCAATTTCATAGGTAAGACCTATTATTTCGATACGACATTCAATGAAGGAAGGAAAGAAGTAAAAGTGGTAAGTATAGAAATTCATATCTTTCAATACGTTACAATATTGCACGTACAAAATTACAGTGTGTTACAGATGCCTAATCACAATAAACGTAGCTATTTCGCTAATTACAGTTGTGTAAATTGTCGCCTTTACTTTTAGTACTCGTAGAGTTGGACAGTTCCCTAAAAGCTTTGTTATTTGATTATCCCCTCCGTGATAAAATACAAGTAGTTGCTCTTTTAATCGTTACAAATAAAATTTTAATATGTTTCTCTTGTTCCCAGTTTAGATTATATTTAACAAGTAAATAAAGCAATTTGAATTTTTGTTAACAACTTTAAAGAAGTATTTTTCTAATTTGATAATTCTGTTTTTTTAGTTGCTGTGTTCGTAGTGCAGTATATCAAATATTTATCGCATGATCTACCAACTGCGTTAAGTTGCCGTCTGGAATGATTTCGTCAAAACACTTTTCTCTTGACAATGCTACGTGCTAACCACTGTATAAGTAAACGATTAAATAAAGATGTTAAAATAATTAACCGAGTAAAATGGTTTGTGTGTCAAATCCCTACCCTTATGCCCAGCGCGGGAATTATGGGCAAAAATTTCATTTGTTAGGGATGTCCTATGTCCTGTTGTGGACAGACAGGCTGGTGGTGGTGGTGATACAGATATATATTAAATAAATATATAATCATGGGTTTTTTTTTAATAGACACTTGTTGTATTTACAAATGTCTTCAACTATCTCGTAAACTATGTTATTATAGAAAACATACATTTTGGGCTTTGAAGTAAGGGCTTACGTTTTATATATATTGTCTACAGCAACAGGTTATTCTTAAAATCAAAATAAAAAATAAAATAATACGTCTTAAAATATATTTATATCTTTAGTATTCCTTGTAATGTCTGACTTTGTTAACACGTTTCAAGTTAACGTTTTCAATATATAAATATACCTTATTAAAAAAAGAAATATGTTTTATTTATTTCAAAAAAAATCATAGTAACGTACATTTTATGTAGGCAATATTCAAATATTCAAATATTTTTAACTGCACATGTACCTCCTCTATATTTTCGCCGTAGAAAGTAACGTTTTATTAACACACTTTCTGCGATTAATTATCTTTGTTTGTATTCTAACTAATGCATTCAATTGAATTACATTAGAAGTGCAAGTCACTACGGTTGCTTTGTTCACAAGCCATGAACTAAACTAGTTTGCGGCTGACAGCTGGCAGCTAGAATGGCAACCACGAACACTGTTGGTAAATAGTTGCAGTAACAACTTTTGCATTTGAAACTAATTGACGACCATATTAATTGATGTCGATTCCGACAAAAGATGCTATTTGTCTATAATATGTTATAATCAATAGTTTTTCTCATCTTCATTGTTTGCCACCTGTTTCAATAATTTCTAATGCAGAAGGTGTCAGCGGAGGAATTAATTCCTATTCAAATCACCACTCTTTGTACTAATACATTCTATTCGGTCTGTTATGGTCAGCATATAACTATAGATACTCAATCACATTGTTTATTGGTATCAACATGATTATGGTACAAAGGAGTATTACAACTTCTACAACTACACGATAGTCAATAACGAAGCTGATTGCTAAATTGACCGATGGCAACACAATGAAAATGTGACAAGCAATAGTGTCACAGATATTCCGAGGTCAATGAGAAGTCTCGAAGACGGTAGACCGATTCCCTATCGTTGTAATACCTACACCATTTAGTAATACGTTGGAGTCACATAAAAGATCGATTACGGAACTCCATTCCGCAGTTATTTGTTACTATCGGAAGGTAACCAAACCCTTTTCCATGCCATTTGTTCGAGGGAACCTATTTGGGTAGGAAACGATACATTGAACCAGAGATTAAGTGCCCTATTTGTTTACAGCCGTAAGCCTGACTATTGAATGTGATTCGTCTTATAGTCCTGTGATCTAGTTGTCTCGATTTGTTTTCTAATCGTCGAGGTCTTCGGAGTAGGGTATTTCCAATAGAAAACGTTTAAAATTTACTACTAACAAGTTAAGGTCCTTCGCGTATATTAGTTAGTTGTTAAAAGATATTGAACCCATGTGTTCATAGTATGAATAAAGATGTTTTAATTTAACCCTTAGCTGTAGTCGTGGGTCCAGTGGACCCAT
Organism: Mimoniades nurscia nurscia; assembly: GCA_018246595.1. Lineage (NCBI taxonomy): Eukaryota > Metazoa > Arthropoda > Insecta > Lepidoptera > Hesperiidae > Mimoniades > Mimoniades nurscia. The sequence continues at coordinate 3,243 of DWFO01004092.1, forward strand.
GTAAAATCTTTCATCGCGTGTAAAAAACACGGCGTGTGTCTCAGCGCCTCCTGCTCCTAGTTACCTTCCTAAAGTACGCCGAAAGGCCCTGAGAGGAAAGATTATGCTTCGCTTGCTACTAAAAATGTGAGTATTGACATGCAGGCGGGTCCATGGGACCCACCACTATAGTTACGTAACTTTTTTAGTTTTTGTTGATTATTAATTTTACTATTTTTTTCAGTTATTTGTGATGGAAAACCGAAGAAGTATGGATACAAATAGAAATTATATAATAGAGCAGTGGTTGAACGAATTAGATAGTGATGAAGATGAAATCGGTAGAAATTCGCCCACATGTCGAAATAATGCTACGATCTCTCACTTTAAAATGAGTTTTATGACTATGAAGAGGAGATTGTGATAACGAGTGATCATGTCTCAAACTGAAATGTCTGAAAGCGAAGACACTTTCAAAAATAAAGAAGTGGATGTACAGACAAAAAAATAGAATCCAAAGGGCAAAAACACCACCTGCAAGAATCACCCGTATCAGGAGCCATAATATTATCTGATTGTCATATAATACATCTCGATCAACACCTACTGTACCGTTCAATCCAAATGATGCATTTCAGATAATATTTGATAATACTCTTGTAGACAAAGAACAAATTAGCAGGGTTTAGATTGAAGTACCAGTCAGCTAATCGCACAGAGTTGAGAGAATGCACTCTGCAGATAGAAAAGAAATAAAAGAAAGAGATACTCTTTCTGTCTGCGAAACAAGAAAGCAAAGATTATAATATACTCGTTTCCTAAGTGTAAACTGCCTATTGTCATGATATGTGCAAAAACGGTATGCAGTTCATGCTTATAAATTGATCATCTGTTTTTGTGGAAGAATTCTTTTACTTTTTCTTTTAACTCTTTTAAAAAGTGTATTTTTTTGTACGTGATACAAGTTTTATTTAATTTTTCATTGTGTTTTTATATTTTATATGATTATTTTTCGAAAGCATGTTTTTAGGTTTAGTAAATAACGACTGATTAAAATAACTGCCATTATAGATAAGAATAAACGTTATTATTTTGTTGATTTTATAATACCATGATTGTTTACGTTATAACGTTTAAGTTTAATGAAAATAAAAACTTAAAACCGGAATGTATTTTTATTTTTATTCAAGTCGAAAATGGGCGGGTCCCGTGGATCCACGACTATATAAGTGTAACTATTTTTCACCACTACAGTTAAGGGTTAATCAGGATCTTGGGAGATAAAATCATTTCTATGTGAAGATTCTCGGAAACACAATTTCTAAACATCAAGAAAGGTCTCGAAGTTCTTTCTGGATGTCAATCATTAAAAGGCATCTTTAGATATTATTTTTTCGACTAGAATGTGAACAAATAACCAAAGATCTTAAGAAGTATTATCAGCATTTAATGGAATCGAAAGCTCTTAAAAAAACATAAAACAGTTTTTTAAACATTACAATAATGAAATAAGCGTATTAATAAGCAAACACCTGAGAAGAGAAATTATGTAAGTAGTAATAGCTAGCAAGCGAGCTAAGTTATTGAATGTCGTTGTCATTGAATGTCATGGTCATTGAATGTCGTTGTCATTGAATGTCGTTGTCATTGAATGTCGTGGTCGTTGAATGTCGTTGTCCTTGAATATCGTTGTCATATAACGTCGTTGCCAGTGCATGTAGTTGTTCTTAAATGTCGTGAATGACTCTTAACAGTTCGCTATTTAGATACATCGCCATCACAAAGGATACACTTAGGATTCGCAAACTTATTCAATACAAAGTATATCAAGTAAGAGTGAGTGTTCTACAAAACACCTCGATCATTATCCTACCTTGTCTCACCACCCTCTGGTGTGACGTAATGTCAACAATTCTAAGTTAAGAAGTAAAATCCATACTTTAATGCCACCGCAAAATGTCATCAACCCTATAAATTCTTGTTTGTGTTCTGGTCCGCTTAAGTGCGAGTTTATGCGCATTATGGGAGTTAATTTACATAATTACCTCCCTTAAAACTTTTGTTGCTTTCGTCCAACTTTTGGTTTTAACCGTAATCGTGGTATGTGGAAATGAATTAAGGATAAATATGTGAATCATAGATACTTTTTGGGTATGGGAAGTTTCAGAAAGGATTAGATATATGGTTTATACATTTAAACAACAGTCACATTCCTTTCAAATCAACTTAGGATAAGCGTGACAGTTTTGCAAATTGACATTTTATGTGATATACATATATGTAGGTACATGTACCTATTATATATTTTATATTATATAATTGAAGTAGCAAATGTAACGCGAAGTTTAAAGTAATGCTTTATTAAAAATAAAATTTCATATTCGAAGTATATGTAACATTATAAAAACGTTACATGACAATTTTGATTTCATTTAAAAATAAATACCTTTAAGACCCATAGGATAATGGGATTACTTTTGAACTTTATGAATAAATGTTTACCAGTGTAAATAAGCCCTTTAAATATTCTGGCAGTGTAAATATTCGTGTTTGAATATTAAAGGTCTTATTTGGTGTCAGAATACTTAAAGATACATTAAAATGTTACAGGTAGATTAATGCTTTTGAGTTTCAATCTCTCACCACCAAAGGTAACGTGGTGTAAGCTCATCGATTTGTGCTACAAAGTAATACAGTTGTAATGATACATTATTTTACTCTATGAGTTGTAACGTATAGGTTGTAATGTGGCGAGATGTGTCGAATTATTTCATACATCCATGATGCTACATTTTCAACGGCCATATTATTACGGTAAAGCTGTCTGTGCATTAAAATACGCATGTTCTAATCAGATTACAAAATGAAACTCGATACATTGACTTTGGCCAGTAATAGCGAGACAACCGGGAACTGGGAGCCATTTTATATCTGTACTATTAAGGATATTTGCCCTTAATCATGACGCTGGGAAGACAAGTTGGTGATCGTAAAGCTTAGCTTCGCGGATCAGCACGACAAAGTGTCAGTGGGCTGGTCACATACGTCTGCTGCAGGAGTGATAACCGCTGGAGTAGACGTGTTCTGGAGTGGAGACCACGCCTTGGCAAACGTAGCGTAGGACGCCCTCCAGCTAGGTGGAGTGACGATATACGCCATGTGGCTGGCAGCGGTTGGATGCAAAGAGCTGAAGATCGAGCTCAGTTGCGGGTTATTGGAGAGGCCTGTGTCCAGCAGTGGATGAAAATAGGCTGATGATGATGATGACGATAATGGTGACACTTGAATTCAATGATTAGATTGAACGTAGGACGTTATTTGGATTTACATGTTGCAACATGATTCCCCGTAGGACGATACGTGTTCCTTCAGTTTTAATGGCAGTGAAAAGCTAATAACCGCTGATATTCGTATTCGTTGCCTCGTTAACTGTATTTATACGGTTCGAAAATGCGGATAAACACAATTTGGCATTAATGCAGTGATTTCCGATATTTATAACATTTGGTTGCTTCCGAAAGTTTTTAAATTTTAGAACTTATTGCTCGGACTGTAATGTGTGTTGGAACCCGGCCAAGACAGAGGCCTCCAACCTATAAGCTGTGGCCAGAGTGCAACCAATGACATCCTTTTTTATTTCAATGGTCACAAAAACCTCCAGAAGTGGAACATTTCTTATATTGTCTATAACAATATTTCAGATTGTTTGAAATTATCATGAAGATTATTACACAATTTTTGAATTGCGATAAATTTGTTTGTAACCAGGATTTGTTATACAATGATGAGCAATAATTGTTTCTTAAATGTAACGCCTGTAATCCCGATGTGGTAGGCAGAGGCAAGGGCGGATCCATGGGGGGAGGGGGGGGTCATAGGGCATAACCCGCCTGGGCTGGGTCAACGTCCATAAAAACGTACCCATTGAAGTAGATAAAGTGATAACGCGTTTCGTGAGGACACGTAAAAGGAAAATTTAGTTTATTATTTAAATATAAGTAGATATTTTTAAGCACAGTAACTACCTACGTACATTTATTGATAAAATATCTACTTTTTACTGGTATCTATTATTATCAATATTAAACCATAACTACTTGTGATTTGACCACGACTAGGTGACCCCCTCTGGTGTCAAACCTGGATCCGCCCTTGGGCAGAGGAATATAGTACATGTCCACGATTAGCCAGTTAAGTTTATGCCCCACTATGGAATAGTTGGTGAGCCTATTGCCATACACCGCGCACATTTCCAGACTCCGAGCCACTATAAGAAAATCTAAATGAGAAGAATTCAGTAGTGCCTGACCCGGGATGAACCCAGGACTTCCCGATTGGCAGTCGGCAGTCTACAGTAAAATGTACCTACTGATTGCTTATTACATATCCATTGATTTTATGAATAAAGTTTACAACTGATGTTAGAAAAGCGTCAATTTAGTTAAAATTACATTCCTCGAAAATAATTTACATTGCATCTTTAATAACCATTAACGTTTGATGTTTCTCAATATGGGTATAATGCTTCATAATATTGTTATTAGGATTTATAATTATTATAATTACTATTCTGATTAGTGTGCCAACGTTTAAATACATTTGAATTATATCAAATAATAATAGCCCAACAGTAAAATTACTCTGTACTGTGTGATAAAATCACTCGTTCTATTCACGCATTTAATTTATTTAATCATACCTAGCTTCTATATAAAATTTGACTATTAAATTAAAAATTTTATATGTTTCACTCAATCAATTTACGATTGAAGTAAACATCGGCAATTTGCTTATCGTTAAATCGTATGCATTAATTTTTCTCGTTAACCATAGCGAGCAAAGACGTGGATCGCCTCAAGCACTTCATGACGTAACTTATTTAACGCGTGTCGTTAATATCAGTTTCACGAGCGACTAACTCTGAAGAGATGATAAAAATGGTTCTAATTATGACCGAGTTTGAAGGACGTCGTTCACCCAACTTATCTCAAACAAGTGGTAATAGGGCAACGTATAAAGTGCGTCCTGCGATCCATAAACGGCAATTTATGGCTCCATCAGACGGACTGGCGTTTTACGTCTGTCTGCCCCATGGGCGGCTATAGTCTGTTGTTTCTGATCGTCCTACTGACCTTTGTTGCGATATATTGTTCAGGCCAATTCTGTGGGTTAACTATTGTTCAATCTGCCTTTACGAATAATGTATATGCGATTCATATACGGGTACCTAATGAATAGATCTATAATATTTGTATAAAATGCTGACGTATAGAAATAATATTACAAAGTGAAACGTATCGCATGACTTATGCCTGTTAGGTTCTAGGTGTGTACAACATTCCATTGTATTAGATTCAGACTCATTTTAGAATAGTTAGAATTTTACTAAGTATATTTGTTTGTGTCTCGGTTAGTATTGTAGATCTTCACTTGCTTTTGAAGGTTTTGAATTTTCAGTAAAACATGGGAGTGTACGACACTCCTCTACCCACCTCCTTGGGAATAACAATCGTGTTGTTGCGTTTAAATATTTTAGAATCAGTATATGCAAAAAAATATATTATAAAGTATAAAGTTCCTAAGCTTTTAACAAATATCGTGATTTTCTAAACTTTTCTAAGCTCAAAATATATGACTTTAATATGAGCAATTAAACATGTTGAAGAAAAGATCATTTGAAAAGCTTTGCCTTTTATCTTTATATGGTATATTATGTTGAATAAGCCAAGTGTTACCATAAATAATAAAATGACATTTAATCACAATCCTCATCATTCTTGGACGGTTGTAAATTAAATTCCCGAAGACACAAGGGTCGAAGGATTTCGGCCTGGATTTACTGTTTTCATTCGGTTTATGTAAACGATATGGCCAAATCTTCGCAATTCTGTTGTGGTATTTCATCGACAAATTCAATAATACATTAGAATAGTGATATTTTGATTTTAGTTTTACCTTTAGCGTGGTTTGTATGCGTTGTTATATATACATTAATAATATTGGTATACAACGTTGAGTACCTAAATGACATGATTGAAATATGTACCGGTTTAACTCAAGTATGTTTTTCCGAGCAGCCTCAGTATACACCGCGACGTTTGTGCAGTCGACGGTAGCTTATGAACAGGAACATTGTATAATAAAGTCTGAAATTTGTCGGTCTGTCCTGAAACAACATACGTAACTTAAGTTGGCGTACAGGCAATTCTAGTCGTATCACTAACACTTCCATAACATCACGCCTGTATTTCCGTTAAGGGGTGGACAGAGGATTGTATTCTGGAGGAGAGGAGGATGAGGGCTGAAACGTGCACCTGTTATGTTATACGTTCAATGAAATAAGGATTGAGTCTATCTGCTTGTTATAAAAATACGAGTATAATGTTAGAATAGAGAGTTTGAATTAACACAGTTATAAATGCTTACAACCGAAAATTTAACCTGGAGCATCGAAGGCCGTACTAAGTTGTCAACTACCGATTAAAGCTATCAGAAACTCAATTAGCACTATTGAAGCACCATTCCAGAAGTATTAAAAGAGTTATGGTGACGTTCAAAATAAATTAAACTGAACGGCGACGGATTAATAGAGGAACTCCAGACTAGCGGTGAGAGCGGAATTTGCATAAATTAAGATGCAGGCAAACAACGTGCGACCGCGACACGACTCTGAATTTTAAATCGTTTATTAATTTTCCCATCGATTTATATCTTATCTGTTACGTATTATTCTTTAATTAAAAGTCATAGTTTTCCCACACTATTTAGATACAGTTCATTATAATGTAGATGTAGCATAAGATCGACAGAAGCCACCCGATTTGATTTGTCTTTAAGGAGCAATAACAATACCTACATTAGGCTCACCGCCTATTCCATTGCGGGACGTAAACGTAACGTAACTCATGAAATGTGCGAGTGTACTACATTTCTCTGTCTATCTCTTCAAAGAACAAATAACAAATAACCGAAGACGAAATCATATACAACAGATTTGACAGGGAGTATATTATTATAATAGATGCAAGCATCATAGCCTTCAGATGTAGCAACGCATCTATGAACGATCTTAAATCTTCTTCTTTGAGTCGACAGTTGATCCTGAATGATCAGCTATCGTGGTCAAGAATTAATCGCAATGTTCAATATTTTGTTGAAATAAAAGCTTTGTTTACAATTGAGGCTAGCTCAGCGAACTGATACTAACAGCCCTATATCAACGGCATCGTCCGTGGTAAGTTCCCAAAAATCATAGGTGATAACTAAGACTTACGACTGTGGCGTTCCCGGTTGTCACTCTCTTTACGAGTTATAAAGAAAGGTGTTAATTGTGTAGAAAAATATTACGAACATTGGTAGGTAGGTGACCAACGCAGAGTCCACCGTTGCGACTAATAAGTCAAAATATAATGTGCGGTATAAGGAAAGATCTACACAAATGCACTATGGTTGTAATTCATAAGTCGCGTCGTGGTCGTGGGGTATGTGTGATCACTTTCATCCTACGACTACTGTTTCCCGTTTGTGTTGAGTATTCATTTACGCGTCGCTTTTTTCCGTTGAAATTCTTTGAAAGAACTGCTAGTGCAGTCGTGTCCTCTTTTAACAATGAAATTTTTATAATTCTGCTGCTCTTTTACGTTTTAATGTATTTTTGGGTCCGAATGACGATATTTTACTTACTGATGTTGTCAAAAAGCCTACTTGTGACATGCGATTTACATGTAATGTTTCATTCAAAGTTTACTATGGAAAATGAAATTAAACTGTATGCATTCCACGCGATCAATGTGCTCTACATGTTTTAACTTAGTTTTAACAAAATTACGTGGTTAACGTTATAATATAAAGCCAAAAATTTTATATGGCAGCTTAGAGTTAATAATGTTGTAACAATAAAATTAAAATGTCTATTACATGTATGTATGAGCATATGTACATATATGTCAACAGTTAATACCAAATGAAATTATTCAAGTATCACATTTATATGCACATGCCTATGGGCTATGTGAGAACGCCTGGACCTTGATATAATATTGTAATTTCGAATACAAGTTGCCGCTTAACATAACAATAAGAACTACGAACTTAAATACTTTCAGGAAGGTGTAGTTATAAAAACCTTAGGTACATAAAACATGCTTCAGTCACTGAAATAACATTTAAGTATCAGACATGTATTCAAAAACATGACAGAAGTACCTTTTTCAAGTAACTTTTTGCTTATTCATAGAACTATTTTGTGTAAGTTTGACCCAACCGCTGTCCTGTTGATCGATGTGAATTACCTGCCATACCATCACAGCATTTTAATAAAGTTATTACTTTACGGATTTACATCGCCCACATGACTGCCTCGTTGGTCGTGTTGGTTGCGAGTGCGACTGCCGAACGGGAGGTCCCGGGTTCGATTCCCGGGTCG
>DWFO01004093.1:0-11645 GCA_018246595.1 Mimoniades nurscia nurscia
GCTCGACCCGGGAATCGAACCCAGGACCTCCCGTTCGGCAGTCGCACTTGCAACCAACTCGACCAACGAGGCAGTCAGTATTATTCTATCTAATATAATACCAGCACAGTATAACGTAACGTCATCAACCTGTAATCCCTGAAGAGGTATGTAGACATTTCTACTACACTCCCACGTTTCACCGGTTACGTTTACATCCCATCATCGAACACCGTGCACGAATACAGACTTCAAGTCACTACTAGAAATGCCAACTAGAAAATCTTCTGTAGTTTGAAAAATTCAATGTACCCTTCGCGGGAAACGTACCCAGGACCTCTCGGTCAACAGTTGCGCATGCAACTAACTAACCACTCAACTAACGAGGCAAGCAATACCAACACTCTGGTATAATTTTCACACACTATGATATTAGCTAAAAATGGTATCAGCTCATGTGCTGTGATAACTGAATTAGGTATAATTTCAAATTCAAATATCATTTATTCAAAATTGGTTCATTACAACACTTTTTGTACATTTTTGTACACAAAACTTTAAATACATAGTTATTATTTAAAACATTTAACAATCAAACAGTATAGTCATGACTCTGATAACTATCTTGACTGTGAATCAAACTAATATGCGAACTCAGCAGTAAGGGTTACTATGGATCTAGCAGAACAGTGAAAATTACATTATGTGATCGGTGTAGAAAATGCTACCCGATATTAAATTTTATCAGCACTGTGCACGCTAAAGAGTTTTATGTTACGTTCAAAAGATAATTAACCAACTTTTACATACACCAAAAAAATATGTTTGTAATGTAAATATCATCTTTGAAAAACTTACCTGTAAGTCTGGTGATACTGTGAAAATCGCGGCCTGTGCTTCCAAGTCGCGGCGCACGGAGCGCTCGCCCAGGTTCGCGGACCCCACCACCGTGGCCCAGGGCACGTCACTACCCGGGGGATAGTACCTACAAACAAACATTATATTAAATTAAAATCTTATAACTGTTATCCTAAGACTAGTAGTCGTAAGCATAGAATATTTTGAGTGGCAACTGAACATCGGCACCTGCAGAGAAGGGCAGCCGAACACTACGTGAATTTAAACATTGTGACATTGTGACATTTTAAAATTTTTGTTTTAACAAAAGTGAAAACAAACATTTTAAAAATTGTCAGAAATATTTGCATATTGGGTGTATCAGAAACCGCCAGTCACACAACAAAGAGCTGACAATATATGAGGTAAATATGAACTTATATGTGACAAGGTCCTGACCACATCAGTATATTTTCAGTACTACAAATATTCTTCTAATTTATTACTGAAATTAAAATGACAAAATTCAATCTACACTTACCACAAACCCTTAGCGTGAAATGTCCATCCTGGTCGCTCATATTCCAGCATTTGCACTCTCGAGGCTTGATTGGAATCTATTACTCTTTGCCAAAATCTATAAGTAATAAAAACACTGCATTATATCCACGCACCAGACACCTGACTTTCGACGAATCAAACAGAAACTAAACGAAATCAACAAATGAAAAATGAAACAGAACATTAGCTGAATTATTTTTTAACGCAAATTCTGCATGTATTTGACCGGAATAGACCATCAATTATGTATATAAAAATCCTATATAAATAAATATCTAAGCATTTGGCAACACACGTTTAAAAAAATCCTACAGGAAGTCCTAGAGATCAAGCACATAATCAGACAAGACATGCAAGCGTGGTGAGGGAGAAATAGTTTCACAATGAAAAATGTAATATTCTAAAAACGTACTTCTTTGCTATTAAAGAATATGCGTGTGGAATACCGCCAGCTGGGCCTGCGGCGCCCATGAATCCATTAGCCTGAAACGCAATTAAAAAAATTTATGATTTTCTTTTTATCTACATATGTATATTAACATTCAGCACCCTTAAATACAAATATGCTATGCAAATGAAAAAACCATAATTTAAAATGACTATTGACAAGCTGCTTTAGGAAAGCGTGACGACAAGGAAATAGAAATAACTAACAAAATTATTAACGTACTGTTACAAGCAAGCCAATCTTGCAATTTTCAGAGCATTTTTACGGAAGAGTGTAGTTGAATATCAGTATTTATTATAATCGTCTTTATTATCTATCAATAATGAGATTGATATTGTTCAAACAAGAGTTAATATTATCCATCTAACTCTATGATGCAAATTTTGAAATTGCTGACAATTCATATAAATTTGTCATTTTCGTGCTATAATAATTAAATATAGTTCTAGTTAAACATTTGACATTCATAAAAAATGTAGATGTTCCAATTACTATCAATATGTTTGAACACATTTAGAGCTCTAACATCCAGCTTAAGAGTTAAAATCCTCCAATTTCCTAAATGACTTTTATAAAAATAATTAATTATTTTTAAATTTTCAGCAATATGTTTAAACAAATTAAAAGCATAACAAAAATGCATTCAAATTAACTTACATTAGGATGTGCCATTAACAGACTAATATTTGCTTTACATCCGGTAAGCAGAGTCTTAGCATATTTTTCTGTTAAATTAAAGTAACCAGTTGCAAGTCTAAAATAAGAGCCTTTGGGAGCCGACATCAGCACACCACATGTCGCCTGCTCGTCTTGAGAGATGTTGAATTCACCCATTTGTATTAAAGGGAACACCCAAGTATTAGTATCTTTATCATCTGAAATTAATAATTAACCGAATTTAAATTTATATTTAACCTACGGAACCTTATGTGCAATGTGTCATTAAGTTAAGTCTGAGTTTTAAATATATTATAAAACGTCTCTTAATTTTTTTTCGGAACTCTTAAAATCAAACACTTACCATCACTGACTGTTAATAGTCTTTTAGACTGCAAATGTTTCCATTTGTCAATCAATGTAAGAATACTTTGGCTTATTTGTGATGTAGGTATCTCTGTCACATTATCTTCCAGAGTGATTTTGTCCTGTTTGCTGACATTTGAGACCTCATCTAAAGCAAATCAATAAATATGATCATTGTTGGTTTCACAGTTTTTTACACTTATACTTTCTATTAACCCATGGCCAAAACACAGTTCTCTCTCAAAACTATCTGGTATATAAAGAAACCTATTAGTATGACAATTCACCAAGCTACTGACCAAAACAGATAGAAAGTGACCATCACCAAAATCATGCACCAGAGTCATAATCACCAGTATTCAGGAAACATTTGAAGAGACAGAAATAACAGTTCATAGAGTAAGCTTACCATCACCCACTTTCCTATTAGGTTTAAGTCATTAGGTTTCAGACATGATTACAACTAAACATGTAGGTACATCTTTTTATCTAGGTATATTATATTAATTAGTAACATCTAATGGTAACTACTCATAGCATCATAGCATCATTAGCAAGTCATAAATGAAAATCCATGAATTGTTTAAGCTAATGCCATTGTCATCAATATTGACACCCCAATTTTAAACATATGACTGGTCCATGGGCCATACCCAAGTTTTGGGATGGGGGGGGGATCAGATTTTTTTTTTGTCGAGTCCAACATGCATGTTTACCTTACACACTACACTAACACACCTACATTAAACATTAAGTATATGAGGTGTACATGTAAGGAAAACGTCCACAAAATATTCTGCTACTGCTTTATTCCTATAACTATTTTTATCAGCCATCTAGTTACTATAACCACTAGCTGTCATGATGCTTACTTTGTGGTCAGATAGCCATTCGTGGAGATGGAACTAGATTTTAAGAAAAGATTTGTCATAATGAAAAAGTTACAGCCATAATGCAGGGCTATTGTACAATACCTTACTGAATGTTATGGAGTAGACTTAACACATTCTATGCCATGTGGGGTGTATACAACCCTCATTGCATTTGCATTTTCCATTGAAAAACAAAGAATTCTTAAAAAATGTATTGTAGAGTCAAATATAGATAACTTTACATCATGTTTACTGTACGGTAGGGTGTACACGCCTCATGTGGCCTTTTTTTTTATTTTTTCAAAGAGGGCAAATTTGATTTAGTTAAAAAACACTGCAAAATTCCCTATGAAAGTAATGTTAAAAAGTTTTGTTCGAAATTGGCCTATTGTCATATACCGGGCACATATCCAGACTCCGAGCCACTACTAGAAAATCTAAATTAGAAGATTTAGTAGTGCCCGACCCGGGAATCGAACCCAGGACCTCCGGTTCGGTAGTCGCACTTGCAACCAACACAACCAACGAGGCAGTCAATTCCAATTCCAGGTAAATAATTGATTATTAACCAGCGTGCATGTATGAAAAGAGTGATGAATGAATCACGAAGCGCAGAAAATGTGTCAGCATAGAGATACTTGGCACTCAGTGCTCTCTGCCCTTCCCATGAGAGCCCTGGCGTTAAGACATGTATGTACATATGTACTTGATTATTTAATGCAACTTAAATCCATGCATAATAAGTCGCATATTAATCAAATATCTACAATACAGTAATAACTATAAGTGCTGTTACAATAAAAAAATGGCTAAAGACAATTAATTTAAAAATTACTTGTACAAAATTATTGTTTACCAAACTTGGTTGTAACACATCCGGGCCTCCGAATACTTCTGTGTAGGCAGTCCTAAGCAAATGCTGACGTCTGTTTCCCCGAAGGCTCTATTTTAGACGAACAATACTTTATTTGATACGCACACAGAAGGGAGGTGTTTACTTAATTCTAGGGATTATTTACGTATACAATGAAGATTAAGTTCCTACGCAAACGGTCGTTGTTTATCGATCGCAATCGATTATTGATGAAAATTTCTGTTTGCTTCCAAACTAACGTATGAAAATGAGCAATTATGAACTGTACAATATTTTTCATTCAGTTTTACTCATTAGATATCTATGGGTATGTAGTTTTGGAATACATTTCATATATTAGTGAGGTGTGATAAGGACATTTAACTTCTTCGATACGAATAAAATCTAAAGTTTTCTTTTAGGTATCGGTAATTAATTTCGCAACGTTTTTTGTTTTCATTATAACAAGACGCCAGGTCACTTACAGGGTAGGCAGAGAATACCAAATGCCAAGTATCGCTATTCTTTCCTTACCCTATATTCTATGCGCTGTGATTATATAGCGATTGAGAGTATTTACGTATAAGTCACGGACAAACGAAAAAGCCACTCTCCCTTAAATAGAAATTTACGTATCCTCAAATCAGAAGGCGGGGGAAATATCTTTAAAATACGATAGGTTACGGTTGAGTGTGGGTGAGAAACACACATAAATAACGTAAAATAAAGCCTGTAATCCCTGAAGAGGTAGGCATAGGGGTGTAGTATACTGCAACGTTTTACCAGTTACGTTTCCGTCGCAAAATGGAATAGGCGGTGAGCCTATTGTCATGGTATATGACATGGTATATACCCGGTAGGGTACATATCCAAACTTCGAGCCACTACTTGAAAGTCTAAGTTAAAAATCCAATAGTGCCCATGCGGAATTTGAACTCAGGACCTCTCGATCGGCAGTCGCGTTTGAAACCAAAACGACCAATGAGGCAGTCTACACACATAACCAGATGTACTTTTATTGCAAGTTTCATATTAGCTTATTCCAAATATGTAGTTATTATGAAACGTTAATAGATTAATTGTAAGTAGAATAATTGATATATTAAACAGACATCATTTTAACTCTCTTTCCGATTCAAGAATTGACAGCATCGCTATTTACTTCTATTTAAGTAAAAAACGTACCTGTACGAAATTAATTTCTTATATGCTCTGAAACGAAGCTTTAAAATCATTTACGGTGTTGGCCCAAAAGTATTGGTGAAAGAATTCTGGTATTTGCAACCGAATATAATAATAATGTTAACGTCATGAAAATAAAATAAAAATAAACGCGAGCGAGGTAAGAGCATTCTCGTGTAATAAATGTAATGTAGAAATATGTACGTAGAGTAATTGTCTAATAGAAACGTCTTTAGGAAATATTTTTCAATCTAAGAAGTGACTTTTGCAGTCGCGCCACCATTATTTACTTTCCCTTACTTACTTTACTTTTCCCTTACTTTGCTTTTCCCTTACTTTACTTTTCCCTTACTTTTATCATGTAACTCTTACTTTAATGACTTCTACAGTTAAACTGGCGATCTCAATGTATTGAATTTTTTTTTAATAATATGTGTTATTGTATTTATTTATTTATTTGAATTTGAATTATTTATTTGAGATTGGTCGTGTGGATTGCAAGCACACCTGCCTATCGGGACGTCCTGGATTCAAATACCGGGATGCGCACTATTGGATTTTTCTTACTTGAATTTTGTAGTAGTGGCCGGAAATCTGGATATGTGCCAGGCGTATGTATGGCTATAGGTTCACCATAATACTATAGTGGGACGTAAATGTAACTGATTAAACGTAGGAGTTCACTATATCCGTGTGCCTAGCTCTTCTAGGATTTCAGGCGTCATTATACATTATTTACTTACACCCACATGAGATTTTAAAAAAAGACTTAAATTTTTATGCTATAGCTGTTTATTGTTGTTATTGAAGAAACAGCAATCAACGTCTTAAAAATATTCTTAGTATTATTAGTATATAGGTATGTATTTATAGGCCCTAATAATGTATATATGTATATACATATGTATATGTGCATAATGTATGTATATGTATATAGACACACCATGGTAGGAGGTAGCGTACCACGACAGTTCTTATGCCATTTCTATACAACATGCATTCTGTAAATCTATCTATAAACAGTACTCGAAAGAAGCGAAGCGGTACTCCAATCGCCTTTCACGTAGATATTTCCTTTTTAATCTATCTTATATCCTCATGTGTGTTGCTAGTTTTCTTTCAAGTTCTAAGAAATAAAATAAAATGACTCGAAAATTAAATCATGCACGTCAATAAACATCAACTTACAAAACTGTATCTTGTGTTAATTATTACGGATGTCATATAGTTAAATGAACCTTATATAAATACCACGTTGTTCCTGTCGGTTGGCCAATCCACGGGTGCTGGGTTCAATTCCCGGGTCTGGTAGGTACTACTAAATTTTCTATTTTAGATTTTCTAGTAGTGGCTCGTAATTTGGATATGTGTCCGGTGTATGGCAACACGCTCAAAACTTATTTCATAGTGGGACGTAAACGCATGTCGTGGAACGTGGGAGAGTTCTACACTCCTCTGACTACCTCTTCGGAGATTACATGCATAATGTTACGTTTGCCTCGTTGACGTATTATTTGCTAGCGAGGCTAATGCGCCTCATGTCCTGGTTACGATCCCCGTCATGGTTATTATTGGGTTTCTTAACTTGAAATCCCTACTAGTAGCTCTAAATCCGGATTTGTGTTCGGTGTACGGCAATATGCTCATAATGACTTCCGTAGTAGGGCCTATTACGTTATTGGTGAAACGTAGCAGTCCACTATACTACTCTAATCTACGTTTTCAGAATTGATGTTACAACATATAAATGAGCTGTAAACGTAATAAAACATTATTGGCCTGATGTTGTCTGCAATGATAATAATTTTAATAATTAGAATAAAAATGTAATTAAATATATTAAAAATATATTAAAATAAAATTTTATAATTATAATGAAAATTTAATAATTACAATGAAAATTTAATTATTACAATGAAAATGTGATAATTACAATGAAAATAATAAGAAATGCCCTAATAGCTTATACAGTGTCCTAGATTCAAATTACAAAAGAATATGCGTTTCTAAATAATATATCATCTTGTTTAGTGTCTAATAAAGACGTAGGAAGAAAACCTAAGGTGTGAGAAAATTACCAACTGACATTTGACCTTACCAACCTTAATCCGTCTATTTCAAGAAAATACCCAAATACCACAGTGGACCGATAAAAGGTTTGATGACGTCGATAACGGTGAAAATACTCGAAACTAAGCAATGGAACTCAATTAAACCTTGCTTTATAGAAAATAATTACTCAGATATCAAACACTAGTCGTAAAATGGAGAAAACCATTTTATGATTTACCAATTTTCGGAACGGGAGATAAGCGTCGGGTTAGACTCGTAAAAAGACGATAAAGTAAATTAAATTCACTCTTCGTAAACCTTTTTTTTAATGTTCCTTTCGATAGGTTTCCATCAAGAGCGTGTGAGAATATGCATAGTGTTGTTTTCCTGTTCATTGGTAAGAGTTGGGTTTTTTTATAATTTGCTAGAAGCTAACAAATTCTATTTTACACGAAGCCAATGCACGACGCATTGCAATTTATTCCTCTAGGATGCAAACGAGTAGACACTACTCATAAGTGATATCTGCCGCCCGTGAACTGCTACCACCCTTAAACAAAACTGTTTGAATAGGATTGTTACTGTTAGTATCGGTTGTCAATAAGAACACTTGTTGTTTAGTATTAGTTAAAAGACTACAAGAATTGGGAATGTTAGTGACATTATTAATAAGGAATTCGTAACGTGTTCACTTTGCAAGGATACGTATGACATTGATTGCGCTAATATTTCTCACCAACGCCTCATGGTGATTGAGAAGGACAAGAAAGAGAAATGGATCTGCCCAGCTTGTAGGAATAAAGAGCGAAAGGGTGACAACACGAACACTCCTATCCAATCCAAATCGGGACCAAGAGACCGCGGTGAACCGTCACATGTATTAACTTCTCCTAATAGTGATAACGTAACATTGCGTAAAAAATCTCAACAATATAGCAATCCAAGTGCAAGTTCACCTACACAACCCGAAGATGAGCCCTTATTGGTATCAATTAAATCCGAAATTCAATCCTCAATGGGAAAATTTTTGAAGCAAGCAATAGAAGAGTCATCTTTAAAATTGGAGTTAAGAACCATAAGAGAGGAGTTGAGTTCCTTAAAAGATATCAAGAATGGACTTGATTTTTTGAGTGCGGAATACGACAGAATGAAAATGGAACTTAAAACATCCGAAGAACATATTAAATCACTCTCGGCTGAAAACAGCAACTTACATGCGAAAGTTGACGAATTATCCAACAGACTTGTTTTACTGGAACAACATTCGCGCGAGACAAATATTGAAGTGAATGGTGTACCGGAAAGTAAAACTGAGAACCTAATTAATGTTGTCAAACAAATATGCAATACGGTATCCATTTCTACCAACCTTATCGAAACTGCCTCCTGTACCAGAGTAAGGAAAATGAACGACTCTAACAAGAGACCTCGCGCAATTATAATAAAACTTCCTTCAGTAAAAACTAGAGATGAAATACTAGCAGCGGTAACAAAGTTTAATAAGAAGAACGCCTCAAATAAACTAAATACAGGTCACCTTGGATATACAGATATAAAAGCGCCAATTTTCGTCTCCGAACATCTAGCACCATATTTTAAAGCCTTACATGCGCGAACTCGTCAAGTCGCTCGTGAGAAACAATACGGTTTTGTTTGGATTCGTAATGGTCGCATTTTCGTTAGAAAAAACGACCAGTCCCCTGCAAAGCAAATAAGACGTTACGAGAACCTAAATACATTATAATAATAGTTAGACATTTAACGGGAATTTATTAATTAATTTGTTAAAGCATAAAAATGGCTACTTTAAAGATTTATTACCAGAATTTCAGAGGCCTAAAAACAAAAACTAATGACCTGAAACTTGCAACGTCGTTGGGAGACTACGATGTTATTGTTGGAACTGAAACCTGGTTAGATGACAGCGTTTACGACAACGAACTATTTTACAACAACTACTATGTGTATCGTAGAGATCGGCAATCAACCAGCCTGGCCGGGAAACGTGGTGGAGGCGTCTTGATTGCTGTTTGCACTAAATATCATTCCAAGAAAATGTCTCACTATGAAAGCACCGGAGAAGATCTGTGGATATCAGTAAAAACATCTACTGGTAAAGAGATTTTAATTGGAGTCATTTACATACCGCCTCCAATAATGGTGTCATCATTTGAACCTATTATTGATAACTGCAGCAAAGCGATTTTATCTCATGCCGGTGATGTGATGGTTTTGGGTGATTTCAATCTCGGGTTTATTGACTGGATTAAAGATTCAAGTGGAAGTTTTAACTTAATTCCAACAAATTATCAATGTACCTTAGGTCACTTATTGATTGATTTTTTGTCATTAAATAATTTGTCACAATTTAATCATGTAAAAAACCATAACAGTCATATCTTAGATCTCACCCTCAGTAACATAGATAATGTAATCGTTGACAAATGTATCAATCCGCTCTGCAAATTAGATTTACACCATCCAGCACTATCAATTACTTTTAGTTTTAACAACTATCACTTTTTGCCAAACAAGCAATTTGCAACATATAATTACAACAAAGCTGATTATTCAATTGTAAAAAGTGAAATGAGTCATATTGATTGGGTTAAAGAACTGTCGGATGTGGAGGATGTAAACATCGCTGTTTCAAAATTTTATGAACTTATTCACGCTGTCATACAATCAACAGTGCCCAAAACTAAGCCTCGCAGCTCGAAATATCCACATTGGTTTACGGGAAATCTTATAAAATTAATAACTGAAAGAAATAAAATTCGTTTAAGATACAAGATTTACCGCAATCCTAGAGATGAAATCGAACTCAAACTATCAAATAAACGCGTAGAGTCATTGATGTCATCCTGCTACAGTATATATTTAAATAATATCGAACTCGCTCTTAGTAAAAACCCAAAAAAATTCTGGTCCTATGCTAAAACATTACGTGGAGGGCTATGCAACCTGCCCTCCGAGATGTATTTAGATGACAAAGTGGCGCGTGGTGGTGATGAAGTGTGCAATCTTTTTGCTAAACGATTTTCTTCCATTTACACCCCCAGTGATAACACAACGCAACCAGAATTAGGCGATTGCTACCCACAATTGATTTTAAACAACGTTGACATTACAGAACGAGACATTGAGAAAGTACTAAAGTCAATTGACTCCAACAAAAGCGCAGGACCGGATGGCATCCCCCCCTATTTCATTAAGAAAACTTATAAATATTTAACACTCCCACTTAAATTGCTTTTCCAAAAATCTATTAAAACCGCAAAATTTCCTGATGAGTGGAAAATCGCAAATGTGATTCCCATCCACAAAAAGGGTGACAAATGTAATATCGAAAATTATCGACCTGTATCTTTATTAAGCTTGTTCCCTAAAATTCTTGAAAAAATCATTTGTCCTTATTTATCATCTCATTTATCGAAGGTAATTTCCAATTTACAGCATGGTTTTTGCTCAAGAAAGTCTACAGTTAGTAACTTACTAGAATATACCTCGAATTTGGCAAGGGACGTTGATAAAAACTTAGAAGTGGATGCCATATACACCGATTTTAGCAGCGCGTTTGACAAAGTCAACCACAATATTCTCTTGTCCAAATTAAAATATTATGGCATTCACGGAAATTTGTTGAACTGGATTAAGTCCTACTTATATAATCGAATTCAAAGGGTAACAACTCAAGGTTTTAAGTCTTTTTCACTCTTTCCTACTTCAGGTGTCCCACAGGGGTCACATATCGGCCCCATTCTCTTTTTGGCATTTGTAAATGACATTTCTGCCCACATTCACTTTAGTAATTACTCCATATTTGCAGATGATTTAA
>DWFO01004094.1:0-11645 GCA_018246595.1 Mimoniades nurscia nurscia
TTAGAACTGTTGACTGTTGACTATAGGAACGGCAAGTAAAAAAGTCTTGTTATTGGGAAAAATTGAATCATATCAGCAATTAAATATTGAATATGTTAAAAAGTTCCATCTAAAGCTGAAATAATGAGGCAAAAATTGTACTCATATTATACTTCACTTTAAAAATAACGAAATGAACCTAAGTGAATGATATATGAAAATAATATTTGAAAAAATATTACCGACTATTTTGTGTTACAATGGAGCACAATGTTTATTGTTTATAATTTATAATAATTACGCTTTCAGCCTTTTTCTTTGGTGTTATGTCTCATATGTCATTGGTAACTAAAATTATTACATGTACTCACGAATAATGGAACGTATATAATTCATATCCCAATTTCAATTTCACACATTAAAACCCTATTGATTAATAGTTTTTTAAAAAAGCACGAGCGAAAACATCTCTTATCGTCAAACGTTCCCGCGTTAATAGTACGACAATGACTGACGGATATCCGCATAACTTCCCATTACTCACAATTCAATTTGAACTCTATGCACGCGTGATAAGTTTCAATTTTCACTGTGTCCATATAACAGCCAAGCAATGTGTGTAATTAGCAATCATGCTATTGACCGATCAAATCATCGGGTTCTTTGTTAACTTTTACCGGCGGCGTCTTTTCAACATGCCTTTTTATGATTTTTATACGGACCATATGATATTTCGTGCTGTTTTTTTTCCGGTCTTTGATGCCAGTACTTGTCTGCAATGTTTAAATGCCACAGCTCCAAAATGTAAAGCGGATATTTATAGACAATATAATGTTTGTTTGACCGAGAATCGAACCCGGCGTGCATAAGAAGTGGGTTTAGTCATCAAGATGGCAAATGGGTTGTGGACTATGTGACTACTCATACCCTTGACTCGTGGAAATGAGTATGTGTTAGTCATCGTTTAGACTCTTTGTTTGAAGCAGGGTCCCTCGGGAGCAATGCAAGTGTCCATACCGTATTAAAGCTAGAGGATGGTGAATGATCCCAGCATATTCCATTTGTCGATAGCGGCCGGTATCCGATGACCAATAGTTACGTACAATATTTATCACAATCTATTTCATGAATCCATACCATCATACTTTGTCACGGTTCTCATCACGAGTGAATCACTTTACTTACCATGCCAATCTTACGAGACAATAAATGACAATAAAAACAAAGAAAAACTAAAAAAAAATATGTAACATCACGCCTGTAATCCCCGAAGAGGTAGGCAGAGGAATCTAGAACTCCCACTCCCATATAAATTTTGTAAAATATGAATTCTAACTTTATCATATTTTGCCCTAATGTGTACTATTGAAATCATAAAATACAGTGTAGTTACAAAAATCAATATTCAGCATCATTCCTAATGGAGGGCGTTTTTTAAACTATTTTTGTAATGCGGTTGGATTAATAAATAATCGATTATAATTGTCTCTAAACAACTATATAATTGTTTTCTTCGTTTTCAATCGTTTATTCCATGTGGTTCAAATAAAATTTCCAGAAATTGTCGCCTAATTATGTATGTAGGGTACTGAAATAAAATTTGTAGTGAAAAGGTGATTCGTGTTTAACACTAAAACGCGGACACATATAAAGGGTTGCTCTTAGTAATTATAATTGGACGGTGATTTGACCGCCTCGTTGGTCATGTTGGTTGCAAGCGCGACTGCCAACCGAGAGGTATTAGGTTCAAATACCAGATCGCGGAATAATGGATTTTTCTAACTTAGATTTTCTAGTAGTGACTTGGAGTCTGGATATGTACCCGGTGTATGACGATAGACTCACCGCCTATGTATTTCATATTGGGACGTAAACGTAACCGGTGAAAAGTATTATTATTTACAAACGTATTACATTCTTTTGCTTCCGTCTTCGGGGATTACAGGCGTGATGTTACGTTTTATTTAAATGCTATGTTATAAACATGTACGCAGGGCTTGATGGGGGAAATCAAAGTGAAAATGAGGTAAGGTCTCATGAATATACACGCGGACACATGTAATTGCCGTAGAAAGTATGTGACATCACCATTAACACACAATGAAGTGAAGGACGGCGAGCTTTGATTGTGGTCTGGCACCGCGACGGGAGTGCCTTATGTGATGGAGCGGCTGTTATACATTGTTGCTATGGCAACGACGAATACACCAGCTGTAATTTTTCAAAGTTTTGTATCCGGTAGCTAAATTAACTTTGAATAATTGAAAACATGACATAATGAAGGTTATTACTTTGTAATTTTACAGAATCAAGGCTGTTAATACTTATTCGTAGCGTGTGATATTATTAATAACAATTTTAAAAAGTCACAACACGCTTGCAATTGTCGAACAGGTAGGCAGAGGAGTACACTCCCACGTTTCACCAGTCACTTTTGCATCTCATTATGGGACAGGTGGTGTGTCTATTGCCATACATCGGGTAGAAATCCGGATTCCGAGTCGCTACTAAAAATTCTAGTCAGAAAAATACAGTAGTACGCCACCCGGGATTTGAACCCAGAACATTCCAATCAGCAGTCGCGCATGCACGCATTCGACCAAAGACAGTAAGGCAATAAATACATATTATTACTAGCCCATTAATATTTCAAATGTTGTTTTGTCATTGTCATTCGCCTCGTTACTCGTACAGGTTGGTAAGCTCACGTTAATCATAAAATTTTATGTCTCGAAAAATTAAATGAGACATAAACATTATTCTGGTATTAATTAATTCAAAATATTCATATATGCAATTAAATGGAGTGTTTATTATAAATGAACGCGATTAAAATGATTACATGCAACAGATCTCAACGCGTAACTGTACAGAGTGAGAGTTTAATGGCTGACATAAAACGATCGTAATTTGTCGATTACAAACACATAATTTGTTGATCTAACAATTGTAAAATATGTACATATAATAGTTAGGGTTATTGAAGGAATTTTGCTAATCTTACCACACAATAAAAATTCAAATTTAAATTCTGTGAACGAACGGAACGCTACCATTCTTAGGTTTATTACTATTTCAAAATAAGGATTTAGTTTTGAAGAGTGTGGCTGACAGACATGGTAATACACAGTTTTGTAATTTGGTCCTCCAGAGCATAAGAAGACTTGTACTATATCTTTTAAACTATCTTATACACATGTGCTGTACCGATAACAAAAAATCGTCTCCTTCTTTTTTATGTCTAAAAAAGGCAATAAATTAACGACATTTAATATTTTCTGCCTCGTTGGTAGAAAGGTTGCAGGTGCGACCTCTGCTGCGACGTAATGGTTGCCTCGTGAGGTCAGTGGTTACCTTGCGAGCTGTGCTTAGGGGTTATTTTGTAATAAGGAAAAATACTTGTTGAGGTACACACCTGTCTGGTTACTAGTATAGCACGGGCTGTATAGGATCAAATAACTGTGAGTTGTCCCAAATTATTATTATTGTAACTAAAATTTTCAATTTATGAACATAGTCGGGTCATAGTTAATATTGAGGCACACATTTCGGTAACTAACCGTAACCGTGAGAACCGTCCAGAATGTACAGTTGCAAAAGAATAAAATAATTATAGAGTGTCATAGCGTAAAATTCCAACATTGAGATCTCTCGAGAATCATTCGCAACTGAACAATTACAGCTCAAGGCACGACACACGCGACACCTACCGTCGAAGAAAGTAAATGTGTGCCGTGACTAGATGTTATTTTAAGGTAGATATGCTTACATTGTTTGTAGTTGAAGGTACGTAAAGCGGTAGGTAGTTGGAGAAGAAATTATTTAATATCTTTAATACTGATTTTTTCATCGAAAACACATTGTTTCAAATATTGAGTAGGTACCTATATAGCGATTATATTTCGAAATAATATCGCTGTGTAATTGTAGCGCTTATTGTAATTACAATTGTGTTATGATCTTCCTTATAGCTTAAAATTTTGAATCTGGAATATTCCAGTTCTCATATAATACTTATCTTTTAACAAAATATGTTTTTATCATAAAAAAAACTAAATTTTACTTAAAACAATCTACTTTAAAAAACAATAATTCAAGTCTCCATGACACGAGGTTTGTAAACACAAATATTACATATACTGCTGACATTCCGACTACACGCAGCCATCTCGCGTCATGACCATAGACATCGCTTTCACTTGACACGTCAAGCTATGCTTAGCGGTCATTATATGTAGATGCAAGGTGACCATAGACTACAGTCCATTGCAATTTTATGTTTTTCTGTCACCAATCTGTTTATCTATTACTATTTTCATAGTTAATTTTTTATGTTTATTTTTATTTGTCAAACATTCAGTGTAGATGTACATAATAAAAAGTAAAAAAAATTGTATGAAAAGCAAAAGACCAACAAGGCGCAAATGTTTACTTCTGAAACAATAAAGTTCAATTTCAATCCAAATTTTTTAAAAGTGACAATATTTTTTACATTATTAACTCACTATTAATTCGGTCTGCAAATAAAAAGAACAATATATAATTACAGTTATAATTGCTCCTAAAGCAACCAAGTGCTAATAACATTTAATTTCAAGATCTAATATATTTTCATTGTTTGTAAATTGTACATCTGCAATATGATAATTGGTGATTATCTACGGCCTCCTGCACTCTTATATATTTGTCAGTTACATAGCAATCAAATCGTTTTATAACGTCCGTTACCAGCGTACAATTTTTCTTACACTTTTTTTTAAATCTTCGATAAAAAATTTAAAATCTCTCACAAAACAACAATTTCGGGTACATGCTGGCTGTCTACAAATAAATCATCTAGGAAAACAATTACAATATTATTATTTTTTTCAAATTTCGTACATAATTTCTCTGTTTGACCATTACCTATTCCCGCTCCCGCTTCACTCGTCACCGGATGTGCGTGTAAGCATCCTCATGTTTTTATTATTTTAGTATTTCTGAACCTGTATTTCGACTTCTTACTGTCTCGGCAGAGTGGTCGTAGTCACATTAGGGTCGGTGACACGCCTCACAGGACGCCGCAATTTTTCTTGCATTCCCCTTTCGTAGTACATTTATAAAATAGACCAACAACCGTTCAATTTACGTAGCGCATATTAAGACCATCGGTAATTTGCGCCCATATCACTATTAGGTTATAAAAATTTCAACACTGAAGAAGTGTTAACGTAGCGTAAGATGTCTTCCAACTAGACGGAGTAACGATAGGTATATTGGAAGTGAAGGGACCGGTACCCGTTGGAAACGAAGATTTGAAGATCGAGCTCAGTGTTGTCCTACTGAAACGGTTTGATGAAGCGTTATATTACTATATATTTACAAGGATGAGCTGAAGCATAACACTACATACAGACATATGACGTCAACACGTCTGTAACAAGCGCTTTCACCAGACGCGCGCGCCTGCGCGGTTATTTGTAATGTCATCTACTATTCTTAGAATAACAAAATGTTTGCATTGTTCTCTTTAAAGCAACACACAGACTACTCCTAAACTACTGCATTTGGTCTAAATTTGCTACCTGTACTTGTATATTTTTGTGATTATTATTAACACAACTGACTGATATTTGTTATTTTCAGTGTTGTGATTTCAATTAACAATTTTGATAAAAAAAAATTTGCTCTTTTCTTTGTATATAAATAAGTGGTTATGATATATATATATATATACCGTTATTTAAATGTTACAAAATATGTTCATGTTTTATTTATACATATTTGTACATATTTAAATATGTACATGAACTAATAAATTCAAATGTGTTCTTAACTAAATTAAGTTTATCAAACAGGCATTTCTTTTCTATGAATTACTTAGTTATTACTTTTACTGCTGAGGTTCCAATTAATTTTTTATGTCTTAATGTGGATTTGAGAAAGTACCTTAAATATAGGCCACTAACATGAATTTTCAGGGTTCGATCTAGCTGATCGTATGTAGAAAATTTTGATACCGGTCCAGAGTGGTAAAAACAGCAAGATTGCGTGAAACTAACGACTCACCATGCATTTCGAAACCCAAAAACTCGCAGAAAATGTCGCCCGTAACGGCCGTGCATCTAAATGTGACGCATCGCCTTTGTTTCACTGTACAAATCATTTGCGACCTACAACCGCCTCTGAGTAGCTAGCATTATAAAGACACGAAGCGCTTGATACCCACTTGTAACTTGGACACAATATATGACATTATAGGATTAGATGGAAGCTTAAAAAATACATTTTGTTCACGTATGTAGGAAAAGCAATGTCACAGAAGACTAGAATAAGAAACAGATTAAGTCAGCTGAAATTGAGCATTTTTAGGATTAGGAGCATTAGGAGCATTTTTCTTTTTATTTATTCTTTATTTCCGTTAAATTGGACTCAATGTCAAATGGCATATTAAAAATAATTAATTTTAATTAATTTTTTTGTTAATAGTTGTCCCCTGCGAATTCGCGCAATGGAAATGACAAATTTTCTAATCGCTACAAGTGCTCTACATCTTCGTTCTATAACATCTTTCCTTGTTATTAATTTGTTGCTACTTGCGTGATAAACTGGAGATTCAAAAAAGTAATCTATTGAAATCATACCTATACCTACCTAATATGAAGACATTACTGTTTCAAAAAAAAAACCGTGTACATTTAAATCCTCGTACCGTATCTACTTTGTTATGCGCATAGATAATTTCATCACCAATCATTACCTATTACGCCTGTAAACAAAGAGTTATATTTGATTGTTACATCACGCGGTGACGGATTCAATTCTCCGGTGGCGTAATGTTACGTATTTCTAATATCTGTGGCGGCAGTGTGCGGTGTGCCCTAGAGCCCTTCCTTCTTGCACAACACTTAAGGAAATCTGTGTAAGCGGGAAATAGAATTCATAATGCAGAACATAGATGCTAAAACTATACACATGAAATAAATCTTATGGGATATGATGGTTTAATATTACTGGTCCATAGCGGTCCGTTATGAGCAGGATGATGTGATTGTGGACATGTTGGACTCAGCAGTTTTAATGGTTCAGAACGTGTTTGTGTGTATGTCTATGCACATAATAATATGGCTCGCCCATTTCTATTAAAAATGTTAAGTTAAGCTGTCTAAGAAACTTGAATATACAATGTACCTAATATGAATAATTCTTCATATTGCACGTACACTCGTTGTATACTAATTACGATTATTGCATTGAACGAAGAATTATGAACCGATGCGTGTAAGAGATCACGAAGACAAATTGATTCGAATATCGCAAATATGATATTGAGAGGAATTCCGAACGTTGCAATGTTACGACATTTCACTACCGAAAAGAGATGGCAGCACAAGTATTTCTGAATCACGATAATACCGCCGTGATTGCTAACGATGAGTTTCATATCGAGGATCTAATATCTTTAGTGATATTAAAGTGTTCGGGAAAATTTGTATCCAAAGCTTGACCATGACAAAGAAGGACCTAAACCCTTCTTGAACTAACTGAAATGTATGGTGGTTAGTAGGTATCGAAAGTTATACATAATGGAAAATATTAATGCATTCAACCCCTGAACTTGGATCTGGTGTTAGTATGGCTTTCTAGAGCTTATTACTTTTAATCCGAAAAAATATTACGGGAAATTCTATTGAGTGCCTTCTGCGAATAATAAATCTTACGAACGTTAAGGTTATATCAAATTTTTCGGTGGTACTCTAGACAAAAAAACTATATCTTATAATTAGTTCTAAGACCATGTGAAATATTATTACAAAAAAATAGGTGTTGAATAATTACGGTTATCTACATATCTAAAATCAATGTAGGCTTAGCGGACAGTGTCAATTTGAAAGCTAATTAACTTTCCGAAGACAGCATCGGCATGTACGCGTGTATTGAAAGTGAACTTTCAACGGTTTTGTGGAAACCTTTAGACTTCGTCTATTCTGATTCGTCACGTATCTTTGTTTACGACAGAGAAACAACTCGTATATTTTAATGTATATAATGAAGAAAATGAAAGATCGATGGAGGTATGTTCTAAGTTTTCAAACGTGTCCAATTAGTTTTTTCTTATTTGCGAAAATACTACGTTACTTAATATCATGCCTGTAATCCCCGACGAGGAAGGCAGAGGAATGTAGTATACTTCCACATTTCACCAGTTACGTTTACGTCCCACTATGGCAATGTGGTATCTACACCATTGTACATGGGGCAACTTTTCAGTTTCCAAGCCACTGCTAGAAAATCTACATTAGAATAATTAAGTATGTACTTTTAAAGCGCATAATACATGGTAATCTAGCTACTTTAAATTTTACGCAATGCGTAAATACGTAACGATCGTAAAAGGGAAATCTATTATTTTTTCTGTTACATTACAATCTCACGGCAGTTCGCCGACAACACTTTGACCTTTAGTGACGTTCTCGTCGAAACCGAGAGTGGCAACGCTGTATGCTACTCGATGTGAAAGTAATGCTCAAATCGGGTCTACGGTTTGGCGATCGCCAAGTACCGTAAATAGACACATCCTGTATATACTATCTAAATACAAACCAGTTTCAATACCGGTTATAAGCTACGCAATATGGTAACGTACATCATTGCTTAGTCACTTTTAGAAGTAAATGGTTTTCGTACACCCAGCTGTGTTCGGTCCCCAATCCTATGCCTATTGTGGGGTGGGGATTATGGACAAAAATATCTCAGGGGAGTTCTATGTCCTGCAGTGGACAAACAGGCTGATGGTGATGATGACACCCAGCGGTTGATGAGGATTTAGGAATGAGTTGATTTGGTTAAAATGTCTGTATGTGTTTATTGAATGATAATTTTATAGATTAAAATATTTTGTCTACATAGAGTAGACTATTGTCAAACGGATGTATTTACAGCTAAATTATACAAACTCTAAAGAAATAATAGCCTAATTTTGATAAATATTCAGGACATTCTTTATGAACTCAAATACCGAACATTTCCTGGAATAGAAAATTGTGTAAAAATATATGTAAGTTAATGATAGCAAGTCCATAGATCTCTCAGTAGCCACAGCCGCGCATGCGCAAGAATGCACTTTCGTGTTACTGATGCGTGTACGATATGTGTGAAAATAACTATGAGACACGGAATCACTTGGAGATTTATTTATTTTTTGTTTATTTTAAACCGCATGTGGATTTTAGTCAAAGAAATTATTATAACCAACATCTGCATCAAAAACTCTTTTGGACATTTGGTGCTTCCATTAAAAAATGAATTCAAGGGTAACTTAGGTGAAAATGAAATTGTTACGAATTTCTACTTTAAAAACTTTCATAATATATAATAGTGTAGGTCTCTCATTATCAAGAAATAATATCAAATAATACTGTAATGTATTAATAAATGTCCTCTTTAATTACAGATTGAAAATGACTTTGATAGAAGTCGACAACCGTCACTGGGTCATCAGGGCTTCAACGAGCATCAAACTAGATTCGGGCTGAGCTCGCCTCTTCAGAACTTTCCGCAGCAGCCTTCTCTTCTGAGCAGCCCAGCACCAGCTCTACAGTTCCAACAACCGATCTTCCAACAACAACAACAATCTTACGTTCCCCAATTCAGTAATATCATTCCCAGTCAAAGCATACAACCCAACAACAACGCGCAATTCCAGTTCAACCAACAGCCTAATATCAATCCGCCATTAATCAACAATTTCCAACAAAATATTAGGTCATTGCCACAACAAAATCAAAATATCCTTCAGCAACCAGCCGTACCAACGCTACCCACCTTCCAGAGCAATGGTCTCCCATTAGCACAAAATCCACCAGTGTTTAATCAAAATCCTAATGTACATGCTACTGTTAATATTGGTCAGCAGAGACCGACACAAACAGCTTTCCTCCCGACATTGTCACAAAATCAACAAACTTTTAATCAGCCAAATCCAATAACGATACAGGCGCCACCGAACTTGGCACCCCAAAATATCGATATTGAAAATGGCCAATTACCTTTCCAGTCAACTTTAGGCCAAACACCGATATATTCGAACGGCCAAACGACACAAATCCAAAATTTTTTTGAACAACAATCTAAAGAAAATCTAGAAAAGTTGAAGGAGCTTCAAGAAAGACAAAGAATAATCCAAAAACATCAAGAATTCGTACAAAAGCAGCAGCAGAAACAACAAGAGAAGGTTGAGAAACTGCACGAAGACTTTTTAAGTAAACAAGCGACAAAAGCCGTTCCTACCTACCCCACGACGGAAAGTTATGAAAGTTTGTATAGTAGAACCCAAGATAAACGTAGACCTATTCTGCCACATGAAACGGATTTGTTTAGAAAAGCTGTGGAAATGTACGAGAAGGAACATCCTACCACTACCACAACTACAACAACAACGACAACGACTACGACTCGTCCTCCTACCCCACGGTATAAAACTAGACCGACATCGAAACCAAGAAGTCCTCCACAAGACAGAAATAAGCAAAAGCTGTATAATGAAATAAAGAACCTTCTAGAAGAAAGTGAGACGAAAGGTTTCGATGATAATTTAAGAGCAAAAAGTGTAGCACTTTTACAAAAGCCAGATATCTTAAAACAGTTAAAAGTTGCGTTAGCGGAAAACCCCGAAGACTTCAATGAAAAAAATTTTTCATCGCGGGAGATATCTCTGAACGGACAAAAATTCGAAGTCATCAGAACGACAAACCCTAATTTAATACCCAAGGGAGCTATATCCGCGGACGGTCAGAATTTGGCCCAAATTATGGCAACTGCACAGGAATCGCAAAAAGACAGCCGAATCTCTTTTGACGATTTGACTAAGGGTGTCTTACCACCAGGAGCTAACTTTGAATTAATCAAACAAACTGATAACGGTAAACTCGAAGAAGTTAAAGTTCCCAGCGCAATTCAAAATAAAAAAAAAGTAACGTTCGTTTTTCTTGAAGAACAAGACGATGGATCTTACAAAGTGAAAGGTGTTAAAGCGAATGGTCAGCAAACAGAAGAGGGACCTGAAGTAGAAAGTATTTTAAATAAAATAAAGAAAGGAGAGATCCAGCTGCCGGGACCCACGAAAATATCTAATAATATTTTAAGCTCGACTACTTCGAGTCCATCGACTGAGGCAACAGATTATGTTGCGGAATCATCTCATCATCCTTCAAGCTACTCCAGCTTCGTCACTACATCTAACTATGGA
This sequence comes from Mimoniades nurscia nurscia, assembly GCA_018246595.1. Classification (NCBI taxonomy): domain Eukaryota; kingdom Metazoa; phylum Arthropoda; class Insecta; order Lepidoptera; family Hesperiidae; genus Mimoniades; species Mimoniades nurscia. The sequence continues at coordinate 11,207 of DWFO01004094.1, forward strand.
TCTTCTGGACTTACTAACCCAGTAATACAAACAACACCAGTTTCAGCATACCGCAATTCGGTGGCCCAATCGACAAGATCTACGCAGCCGCAGACACAAACTTTCGCTCCGTCTTCACACGTCACAACAACTGAGAGATATGTTGCCAAATCAACAACTCCCAGTTATATCATAAATAGAGGCAATAGTAACCAATCTCCCAGAAATATTTTCCCCAGCTCAACGGTTATAAATACAACACCGTCCTACCAAGGCACACAACAAGATTTAGTAGTCATCGGATCTAGCACAATTCCGCCTAGTTTCGACACTTCGAGCTCATATTTGGTTTCATCCCAGCCTGCAGTTCCTGGTCTTGTGGATATTTTGAAAGAGAATGGACTATTCGCTACAGCCAAATACCTAAAACAGTCAGGTTTGGATTCTATTTTGAATGAAA
>DWFO01004095.1:0-7500 GCA_018246595.1 Mimoniades nurscia nurscia
ACGATAATATAGTACATTGACGGCAACGGCCCCTGCTTCTGACTACTGTAAAGGAGTCTACCGCGATCCTATTAATCTACCAAGTTATTAAAATGTAAAGCAGGGTTCCATGCAATGATAAAAACTGCATAGTTATATGTTGCTGTCAAGGATATAAATACCACTTTTCTATGCATAGACACGTTCTGTGATTCATTGAATTATATTTGAAATTATATTCCTATATCAATAGAATAAAGGTTGTAAATTTAATAAAAAAAAGTATAAATTATTTCAAATTTTTCACGACAGTGACACGACATTACTGTGTTAATTTAGGGATATCGAATTTAACATACGGTAAAATCGAAATTATAATTTATTTATTTCTAATGTCACTGACGATGGCAACATAACATACAAAGAAATATATACAAACACTTGTGCGCACACAAGTTATTTAAAACACAATGTTCAATTATACGTGTGACGTCAACGTTTTATGTTTAACATAATAAATGAGAATTTGAATAAAAACAATTGTCACCTACGGATTTTCCTAACCATCTTTTATTTCAATGTTTTAATTTTAATATATGTACATACATATAATATAGTCCTTATTGAATTACATATATGTGTATACTTACTGGGAGGTCCCGGTAGTCCTTTAATCGAGTTACAGACTTGAAAAGCAAACATTACCAATAACAAGGTTATTTACACTGTTTTCATGTGTTCTCTAATAAATAATGGTATTTAGTATACGAGCAATGGACTAAACAGTAGTTTGTTTTAATGCCTTTAAGTATTACGCTGAATGATACAATTTTAAAGGCGTCTGCGTGCTGCGGAGATCGTCACTACAGTTTAATATTACATAGAGCAGTAGCTTTACTTTATTGGAAGGTTTTGAGTGAATTAAAGCGTTTCTAAAACCAGTCGTTCATGGCAAGGATTCGCGACAAGTTGAACTCGCCGGCACGTGTACGTGTGAACTCACCAGCTGGTCGTACTGGTGCACCATCCGCTTGATGTGGTTGAGCTTGCGGTGCAGGTAGTTGTAGCGGCGGCGCTGGCGCTGGTAGGCCGCGTCGCCGCGCACGCGCTGGTACTCCTCCACGATGCGCTGCTCTATGCTCTGCGGGACAAGGCCGGCACGCCGATACACTAACGATACGCCTCTCGCGCCCTTACAGCCGGCCAGAGCGGTGTGTTGTATTAATGTATAAATCCCTTAATGTCCCCATGATAGCGTTAAAAAGGGGCTAAATTGTCGTCTACTGCCATTTTCTACCGGTCTATCCATGAAGAATGGTAAGCATATATAAAAGTTACAGATATATAAAAATATAATTCACAATACACCGATGTCAGTGGTGAGAATCGATCTCAAGCGTCGTTGTCAGATAGAACAGTCGATGCAAGTAACTTGAAACTATAATAAATCAAGCATTGTATACGTCAGTTCATGGAACATGTTGCACAGAACACATTTTAGAAGGTTAAACACATTAGAAACAATAAAACAGAATTAACTACAGTAATAGAATGATTTGACAATTGATTGAATAATTTAATTTCTAACGCATAAGTTACCAAATGATATTGTTGACTCTTTACGTGTAATACGAACATTAAAGGTTAAATGATTATTTTCTATTAAATAGACTGCCTCTTTAGTCGTGCTGATTGCAAGTGCGACTGTCGCTCGGGAAGTGTTGGGTTCAATTCCCGAGTCGGACACTACTAAATTTTTTCGGTGTAGATTTTCTAGTAGTGACTCGGAGTCTAGATATGTGCCCGGTGTATGGCAATAGGCTCACCGTGACGTGGAAGTCTTCTAAATTAGTCTGCCCACCTCTTCGGGTGTTACAGACGTGATTTTAAGTTTTTTTTAGTTACGTATTTAAGTGTTTGACGAAATATTTTGTTGTTATGGAATATTTATATATCAAATACTGATATCGTACCATTCATATCAACGAATAAGATTGAAATATACTTCCGAGCGTCGACTGCGAGGAGATAACGGTGATATTGTGTTTTGCTGTCGTTGGGCAATTTCAATATCGTATCATCGTGGGAAGTATTGTATTTGTAGCGTTAGCGTATATACCTGTTATCTTCGTAACAAATTAATATCGACACTAATAATACTCCTCATATGAAAAGGATGACGAAATATAAAATGGGTTAAACATAATGTTAGTAATATGTTTTGAATGAAGCTATGAATGAGCTAAAAGCGGCGTGGTACCCGGTGGTGCGGCGAGTGCGGCTCGGCGCGCCGCAGCTGCGCCTCCAGCTGCGTGAAGAGCGCCGCCACGGCCGCCACGCGCGCGTGCAGCGCGCGGTACTCCGTGTACAGCGTGGCGAACTCGTTCTTGTAGGCGCGCCGCGAGCCCGCGCTGCTCACGGGCGGGTACTGCCTGCACAGCGCACTCTCGCGTCACCCCTCCGCCCGCCCGCTTCGCTGGACTCATTGTGTTACGCTACGATATCGCATGTGCGACCTACTCGTATGTAAATAAACTACCTCCTACCGCCCGCACGACGCATAAAAAGGACTACAATGAATAATACGTCAATAGTGACGAACGCATCGTCGGTAACATTAACTCGTGGTACTCATCATAGATCCATTGCAATGTAGGTTGTGACTAAAACGTGACGTTAAACGCTCGTGCATTCCGTATACGAGGCGACAAGGTCGGGCCGAGTGCAGCGAGGAGCAGACATCTCGACGCTTTGTGATATTTATATTAAAACGTTTTATTGCGTTTAGGGTTGTCAACTTTTGTAATATAACATTCAGTCGACATACATTTAAGGACAGTGAATATTTAATATCACTAACATTATCTTACTTATATATTCATGGTTTATAACCATTACAAGCTATTGTTTTCATATTTAAAATAATGACAAGGCAAACTTACCTTTCAATTTCTACCAAATCAGTCATATTCTCATCAGGCACAGACGTTAAAGCTGTATTTTCTAGCGGTTCCGTATTTGTGATGTCTTTTACTGCAATAAAATAATAATAAACATCAATTGACCTGATTCGTGTAAATTATACGTTTGTTAATGGAAATTTACATTTTTACAGTGCATTATTTTATGATTAAAATTGACATTTCAGTGAAGCGGTCTCCTTCACCTTTACATTACAATATCAATAATCGCATTGATAAATAATTGCAGTTTGTGACCTCGCATCATACAACGGGGCGAGGCGCTATCTGCGCGGCTCGTTGTGTTGCTCATTGTTGTGTTAACATTTCAGTGTATAAATATACTTTCACGGTCGTTTTCTCTTTGTATAAGTTGTCGTATCAGGGTCGAGGCAACAGTTGGTAGGTACATAATATATCTAAATATGGATTATGGGCAGAAATCCCTCAGCGGAGCCCTATGTCCAGCAGTGGAGTTGGACACAGACAGATATAATGATTATATAATTATATATTTATATTTTAAATTTAAGTCTTCCGGTATCAAAGTGAATAATTTTCATGTAGCCACGTGTAACATACAACCGTTTATATATGGATAATAAAACTATAATAAGAAAAGTAATACCTGTAGTATGTAGTGTAAGTAGTGTAGTACCTCAAATATTGATAGTATCAAAAATTGGGAGAGCACTCCTATGGAGTTTCTTTCGCCACTTCTTCTCCATAGCGAGGCATTTTCCGAAACGGTGGTAGTTTCATTTTGACGTGCAAAAAGTGTTGTAATGAACCATAATTTGAAATAAATGATATTTGAATTTGAATAAATAACATTTTCACACACCTGTGATACTAGTTTGTTCTACTGGTGGACTACTTCTAAAACCGTTCGCTTTCACAGGACTGGGACAGAGATCCTTGACAGTGGTAAAGTTGAGGGTGTAGCCGTTATCCTTTTTAACTGCAAACGAAAAGAGAACAAACATTTAATATCGTTGCAATGAATCACTACGCATTCAAAAATAATTGTTTCAACATATCGAGTATACGAGATCTTACGAATTTAAATTATTCGCAACATTTATAAATTCATAATGCAATGGTTATTATCAATATGTTACAGTCAGTATCAACAAGAGTTGTTTATGTGTAACAATCAATTATTCAATAATAAGAAACCAGCCAGTCATGTACAGCGGCGCAGCTCGTTATCTGAGCGACCGCTTACATAACTATACATAAGCATATACATATACATATGTACACACATACATGCACAATTTATTCAAATCAATAAACCACAAAAACAACTTTATTAACGTAGTTGCATTAATGGGTCGCATTTGTCTCCGGACGGGAATTTAATTGTCCTCAGCCTAGTTAGTACATAAAATAAAAGTGGTTCTCAAAGTTTCTTTTTTTTTCATAATTCTTCGTTGATTAATAAATGTCCATTGTCTATGGGTTCACTCCAATAAAAATATGCGAAAAACAATCTATTATTTTAGGGGAAAAAAAATACACGACAGTTAAACCTGTAGATCGTCTAACATCGTACGCATGAAAAGAAGTAAAATTCTTCTGTCTCTGCTAGATTAACATTTACTCTAACGGCTTCTGCATTTAGTATATACTGAGAACAATGGAACATAGTGAGACAATGAATTCATTACTCAACTATAGAATTACTGTAAGGTCTCTTTTTATGCGGATTACTTTTATGCTATTTTGAAGTTGTGCGGTTTGTAATTCGAGAAGGTAGTCAACTTTGGAAGAAATTAGAAAATCATTTTCTAATTTACTGCAACTTTAATAGGACTGCTTAAATAGGATTGCAAAGCTTTAATATTACTACGGTACTAGTAGTTTAAATAATGATGCTTCTTCAAAATGTACAAATATTGCGCGACAGTTATCTGTTTATTCTTCCTCGTTATCTAGAACACGTGCTACGTTTTTATTCTACAAAGTTTTAGATATAGCGCGTTGGTAATTCCCAAGTCAATAGAACATTGCCGATACCAGACATGAGCAAGGTTTGTTTCACGTTGGATAAATAATAATTCTTATTAAGGTATCTAATTACACATGTGTCTACAATAGTAAGAAATAGGCAGTCATTCATCTTATCTTCCATATAAATAAAAATGAATCGCTAAATGTGTTGTTAAGCTCAAAACTCGAGAACGATTGAATCAATTTGGCTGGTTTCTTTTTGATTGTGTTTGATGAAGTATAAAATGTGTTTTTTTACGTAACATGGTGGTAGGCAGAGAAGTGCAATACATTTTCATGTTTCATCAGTTATATTTCCGTCCCACTATGGAATGGTGAGTCTATTGTCATGCACCGGGCACATTTACAAATTCCGAGCTACTATTAGACAATCTAAGTTAGAAAAATCCAGTAATGCCCAACCCGGGAATCGAACCCGGGACCTTCCGATCCTCAGTCGCGCTTTCAACCAACACGACCGCCGAGGCAGTCAATATTTCTGCTTCATTTCAATTTCCCCCCAGCGAATGTTATAAGACTCGTAATAAAGTCTCAAAAGCATGACGGACGCGAAGCCCAACACACGAACACTATATGGAGGCACAAGGAGCACGAGTAGAGTGAGATAGAGAGCGTCTGACCGGCGGCGCGGTCGGGCAGCCCGTCCTCGTTGTCGGAGGCGTGGCGCTCGCCCGAGGACGTGGTCGCGTAGCCGGAGGAGGGCGGCGACGCGCGGCGGTAGTGCGAGATGCGCTTCTTGGCGGCGGGCGCGTCGTCGGCGGCGCCGGCCGCGCGCTTGCCGGCGCCCGGCGACGCGCGCGGCGACAGCGAGTTGGCCGAGTCGCTGCTCAGCGGCGGCGTCAGGTTCTGCGGCTTCCGCCTGTGGCGGGCCGGGCGCTGGCTCAGTGGTGCGCGGGCGCATGGCGACCGTATCACGGCCGACGGCCAGCCGTGATACGGTCGGGGAACTGCATCGACAACCATATACGACCGTCGATTCGGATAAAAACTGGTCCGATATACGAGCTCGTGTCCATGGACCACTAGTCAATATTTAAAAACAAAGGACTCCTGAGCTATATAAAAAACTATGCCAGTAGGTTTGTAGATTATCACCTATAGCCGAATTGTTTTCCTTTCAACCGATTATGTCTCGCCAAACAAATCCTAATATGGATTGAAAAAGTTCCATTGTTATTTTCAATGTATTATATATTTTTATAATATAGATCGGTAACGAACATATAACACCTTGATTTATTAAAGATAACAGAATGATAGAGATAGTCTATTGATCCATTGATCTAGTGGTTAGTGAACTTCATTGAGTTGAGGTACTGGGTTCGATTATTATCACGGGGAAAAATTATGCGATGAGGACAAGAATTTATTGTGTTAAGATGTAAAAAATATCTCTTAAATATAATATTATATACGCACACATGTAGTTAATACCTTACCATACAAACAAGTTGTATGTAATTTGAAATCGTATAGCTTGTAAATGGAAATTTCCCAGGATATAGATATTTTATTCTACTAAGTAATATTTAGAATACATTAAACCTTATTGTTCAATAGTAAACACGTAGGAACAACCGTTCATAATTATACTTATCGTTGAACGGTTTTTCTTTCGACATTTCACATTTGATAAGGAAACCAGCGGCAGTCATGACGACCGTGTCGCCATACCGTTGCGCCGCTTTTGCAAAACGTTTCGCAACCACCTGTGCGACTTCTAATCAACTATTTAATAGTGAAATGCGAAATAACCACGGGGAGGTTAGCAATCTGCGTTAGCAGTGTTGTTTGTGGAGTTTAATAAATCTATCCAGTCATCGAAGGTAAAACAATATCTACGTGACCGATCTCACAATGGAATTCTTTGTATATATCACTATTGATGTCTATCAACTGGAGCCCCGTTGACATCAGTCTGCGTGGACTACAATCATATGAAACATATGAGTCCCCACCTTTTGAGCATACGCTTCTCCTCCTCGGTGTAGAAGGGCCAGTCCTCGTTCACGTCGTTCCACACGTGCCTGCGCAAATGGTAACAGTTGTCCTTGAGCGTGCCAATCTCTGGCAGTATCTTGTTCACCATACTGCGGTCCTTCTCCTTGATGCCCTCTGCGGAATGCAATACGACAAATTACATCAAGTCGAGTCCACCGCGGACGGCCAACAAGCACGCCGAGGGCCGGAGCTTACCGCCGTTCAGTCTCGCGTACAGTTCCGGCTTCTTGAAAGGCTTCAGTGCTAACAGTTGTATAAGTCTTTCCCTGGAATAGACGAAACGGAATGCTATTAGTCGTATAGAATTAATGTTGCGAGCGTCAAAAGAAACGTGCACGCTCATCACGCGTCATATTCTCTATGACAGTCTGTACAAGATGTAACAAAAGAGATATTAGAACAAAATATAACTTTGTTTACAAAGAAATGTTCTAGTAGAAAACTTAATTCGTAGATACAAAAAATTCCAATTACGGATATATGTATATACCTTGAGAATTGTTTTCTTTTACTAATAATTTTTTGCACAACCTCGTTCGTGTAT
>DWFO01004096.1:0-11643 GCA_018246595.1 Mimoniades nurscia nurscia
AATTTTGAATCGTTGTTGTCATTGAGCTCATGAAGGTCAAGCTTTTGACTTTACGACAATAGTGGTATGCTATGATAGTCGTTTGTATTTTGTAGCTGTATTTCGAAAAGGATGTGTGTATTTACGTGCTTTAAATGATTTTCTTTTAAAATTCAGTATTAGTATTTCGCTTTGTTTTCATAATCTGTTCAATAAAGGATACCTTGTGATAGATATCAGGTAGGTTCACCGCACATAGGTAGAATTCAACATGATACAGACAATTACTTATATATTTCTCTTAAGTGCAATGTACATTGTCTGAAATGTAAATATTAGAAATGACAACAACCGTAACCTTTGAATGAAATTAAAAAAAATTTACTACTGGACGCGTGCCTTCTCTCAAGATGAGAGCAGTTAAGTCCTTTGTCTGCGACGCTGGCAAGATACAAGTTGCCAGAAGTGAGAACTAAGTATCATCAGTTTGTTTGGGTTCTATTTTTTAAATTAAAAACGTTTTTTTAAACAGCAATAGGTATTTTTATTTTTACTTTTCCAGCGGCCAGCATTCAATAAGTATAGCGAAGCTTTTAGCAGTGCGGAAGTCTGCTAACTGTAAATACGAAAACTTTTGAATAGAAAACTTTATCGACTCTAATGAATGCCGAGCTTATTCAGGTTGAAATGGGACCATATAATTTGAACAGCGAACAAATATTACACGTTTATAAGAAACAAAATAATCATTATTTACGTCTAAAAATCCGTATTAAAATTTAATCATGAATATTTGATTTGTAAATCAAAAATGTGCCATAATGGTAAAATTAATATTCAATGAGAGCGATAAATGCAGAATGATTATGTCAGATCTGTAACGATCGATACATTTGAAATTCGGTGCTTTGCGACTACCCCTGAAAGGATCTGGTCTGGTTAGATAATAATGATGAAAAAAATCAACACAATAAGTTTAATATGAAATATGTCTATTAGAATGTTCTTAGTAGACGTATGGTTTTGAAAGAAATTAACATTTAAGTGGAAAAGTTGGCTATTTTGGTCATTTACATTTCATGCGTTCATGATCAGCTTTCCGTTTCCGTCCACTGTTGGACAAAAACCTCTCCAAAAACACGCCATTACTGCAACAGTAACATTATGGATTTATATCTACATACATACAAATATCCAGTATACAGTATTTATTCCACTAAGCACTGTAATAATAATATCTTGAGACATCTCCATACAGCCATCTTATCCCAAACTAAGCATCAAGGGAGCTTGTGTTACGGTCACCAGACGGCTGATAAACAACATACATATATACATATAAATATATACCTAAATAGGTAATTCTTTTTTACACCCAGGCACAGAATAAATAATTTTGATCATCCCACAAACACTTATTCTAGGTGGGAATCGAACCAACGATAACGGGAACGGTCAGGTTTACTAACAATTGTACCAAGGGGCCAGCCAAACGAATAGTCTCTCACTCAATAGACGCGGACACATCGAGACAGGGTATATTAATCTCTCCGGACCACATGTTTGTGGTGAACAATCAGCGCCGAGAAAATATTAACTTATAACTTATATAGAGAGAAAGTTTATAGTTTAACCGTGTTTATGAAGTTCACGGAACTAGGATACTAATGTGGAAACGTAATCTGTGAAACGTGGGAATATACTGCGCTCCTTTGCCTACCTTTTCGGGGAATACAAGCGTGAACTTATGCTTTCATTTAACAAAAGTTCTTTGAAAACTTGAAGTTTGCGTAAATTTGATACTCGTAGTTATCGTATTGGTATTTCGATAAGCTTGTTAAATCTAAAGGGACACTTAGAATACTCTCTCTAACACTTTATTAAAACACGAAATCGAAGAAAGGCGGGTGGGTGGGCACGTGCTGAGGCGCGCGTCCTCGATGCGCTCTAACGGTGTCACCGTGACATCGGCGTGAACTGAACGAGTGAATGACGGCAAGGCACATGTTGCTCACTAAATTCACTCGCACGAGCGATTCGGGGAAACGTACAGGTTTGTTAAACGGGCACTTCATATAATACGTCTCAATATTAACAGCGTCTACTATGACATACGGTAGTATTTTTGTCATGTCTTTGATAACCCCGTAAGAGTTCTAGCATGCCGGAATATTAATGAATGGATTTACGACTCGTGGAGGTAGACTTATAAAATAATAAGCAATTCCCATTTAACGTAAACGTTCCCATTTAACATACAGAACAAAACTTACAGATGTTTGAAGATATTTAATGGCGAGTGACACCGAGCTGTTCAAGCATCCTTTGCAGTAACAACGTCCGCTCCGTTAATTAATGTAGGTAACCTAATTGTTTAAACAGACCTTGCCAACAATCTTTACTTAACGAAGGAAGGAAATAGTAAACTTTGTGAATATTTGCGTTTCATTAAAATGTTATAACATAACAACACGCCTGCATTTGGCTGAAGGAGTAGACAGAGTGTAGTATTTCTGTGTTTCACCGGTCATAGCACTGCACCGAGCACAAATCCAGACTCCATGATACTAGGTGCTAGGAATTTCAATTTAAAAACTCAATAATACTTTGCCCCACCCGGCCATCAAACCCCAGATTTTTTTTGCAGTCACGCTTGAAACTTATACGAACGAAGAATTTAAATTAATTTATTAAATATTTTGTAACTTGTCCTAATTTCTTGTCATTAACATATTTAAATATTAAACGCTAGATCCGGCGTGCGAGCTCTCTGTTAGCATTCATAAAGGTATATTAAAGTGAATGTCCTCATTTCACGAAGTTGTAGGTTTAATCTTATCTTCCACGTCTGAGCCGAGTGCGAAGCTCAGCGTCGTATGTTTTAGGATGTAGACTTTATCTGAGCTTACAGCCTCTTTGATTAGAGTTTAAACTACTCGACGCCTTGCTAACAAAGCCTTGTGCAAGCCTGATTGCGTCTAGGGTACTCTGTACATGTTAGAAGTATCGTGAGAATGTGGCAGTTACAAATGTTGCTATTATTTTTAAACGAAATTTCAAAATATCAAATGTAATTAAAAATCGTTTTTGATACATTTTCCGATTGTCTGTTCTCGAATTGTTCTCGAAAAAATTTGCTTTGAGTATTTCATGGATTTATTGTTTTGTAACTTCATTTGATATATTTGAATGGTTTCAATGATTAATTTTCGACGTTGTTTTGCTTTTGCCACTTGTCATCGTGTAATTGTGTTCTTATTGCGTGTAACATTTATCGCGTGGACGACGGGACGACCTGTTTGAAAGGTAGAGTTACATCTCGGATACTCTTACTACCTGCAATCCAATGTAGTGTCATGTAACAGTGTAACATATCGACATTGGACTGTTATTAATATCGGTTTAATTTACCGCGACCGTTATTTAATACCTACTACAGCCTTACCCTTAACAGACAATTATGATTTTTCAAATTTTTTAAGTATTATTTTATTAAACGCAATGTCACGCCTGTAATCCCCGAAAAGGTAGGCCGAGGTGTGTAGTACACTGTAAGTTTCACTGGTAACGTTTGCGTACCACAATAATATAGGGGGTGAGGACATTACCAAACACCGAGCACAAATCAGGACTCTGAAATACTACTCGGAATTCCAAATTAAAAACACCCAATAACACCCGAGCCGAGTATCGAAGTATCGAAGCCAGGAATTCTCGATTAGCAGTCGGGCTTCCAACTACTTGACCAATGATGATGATAAAATCATCGTAATCTGACAATATCAACATTACAGAAATCCTCAGCTTAAAACCACTGCTGCAAATAGGCCTCCCCTGAGTTGTTTATGCCTATAATCACCACTCATGCCATTTTAACACAACAATTATAATAAAAATGTTACACGTATGTGTGTGATTTTTTCATCTATAGATCCATACAAATATCTTTCAAAAAAAGAAAGGAACAGTTAAGGAACGGTGAGAATCTATGATTATAACGGTTCGAATAATTGGCGCTAAGTTGTTCGTGTCATCGCTTTAGGCAACAGAAGATAAATTCAATATCGTTTTGCTGATATCAACGACGGATATCGTTGAGCGTTAAGTTGTATTCACTGACCGCGATTCGTGCCGGCATTCTGCGTTACGTCTTGCACTAGTTTAACGCAAACAGCTGAGCCGCCGCGCCGCCATGTTGATGTCGAAGTCAGTTTTTTCTCTGTCGTTACAAAATCATGTCGCGAATTAAGATTGGAGGTGACCCCGAGTAGATATTATTATATCAACAAATATAGCAAACTGGTAATTACAAATATAGCATATTTTTTTTGACTCGTTTCGATGTCGTTTGGATATATCTTGCTATCCTTATCACATAAAAGTTTATGCTCTTATCAATTAATACGCCGTGGGAAAGCACATTCAAAATATACCTGATAAGACGTTACAATTTCGTACATGTGAATTTAAATAACTCATTGCATTTTACCATCATATATTTCGTTATGAAATGGATCACAAGGTAACTATTAGTTAAAAGGTTCTGATAAACGTACATTGAGGGTATTTAATGTTAATCTTTTGTCGTCAATTGGATTACGCATAAATTATGTATATGTAATATTCGTCTTCAAATATCCTCAACACTCACACGAGACCTGATAACTACAACAAGACGATTTCATTTCGCTGGCCCTTTGTCCCAATCGGGATTCGGGGGTTACAATTCAACGGTGTGATGAATAGTTTGTATCTGTTGTCTCTGGATACAAAAAGTACTTAGTGTCCGTGTTTGAAGTGTGAAGCTATTTGTATTTTTTTGTAATTAGGTACTCTTTATAAATCCAATAAATCCGTTACGACTGTTTTCATTTCATCTTTATTATTATTAATAAATCATCCCTTGTATCAGACAGGGAACACCAAGTGCGAAGTGTCTCTACACGGCCTAGTGTGCTCCCTCCACACTCATCACTGTCTACACCCACCCACGCCGGTTTCGAAGACTTACTTTGCATCAGTGAATATTTGACCTATTTCGCCGAAACAGGACAGTCTTGGTCTCGCTTATATGTTTGTCCATCCACTCGACATGTTTAGTGTCTGAACGATGCATTAAAAATAAACTGTTTTAAGGAGTACACGAAACTCAGCGGCGCAGCGTCATATAATCGCTCGCAAACGACCCGCGGCGTCGAACAGGTCCGTTCGCGGTCAACGGCTCGAGAAATTGCATTCGGATTATATTTTACACTCGCCATGCCGATATTGCGATGCCCGCGCTCCTGCCGCGTTAATGGGTATTCATCTTCACTCACGTACACTTATATGCAATGTGTCCACATACGAGTATGCAGGTTTACATCGCCGAAAGTGTACATGTATTGACAGATCGTTGCATGCGAAAGAAGCAAGGCAGGTCTGTATGTCATATTTCTTACTCGTCGCTCTTTGTCTACCCCTTTGGGAGCATTCGTGATGTTCTAATAATAAACAGATCAAGATTTATTTATTCAAGGAATTAGTAACAACAGCTGAATATTGTTTCGATAGTCCTTCGCATAGAAGCACGTGCACTTGCTAAAAAGTAAAGTATTAACAAGTGTTGTGGCAATTCTTTAGCAAGTCAGTGATATTACACATAACAGGTCTCATCATTATATAAAAGATTGACGTCAAGTATGTAAGGATAGAGATATTTGGCATTTGGTGCTGTCTGCCTACTCCCCAACGAACCGGGTCTGACGATATACTAATACTAGCAATTAAATCCTAGATGTTGTGGCATCGTATATACGTGTACACTAAATACTTATAAGTAGTAATAAATATCTTTAGCTTTTATGAGTGCTTAAATCTAAAAAACCTGAAACCGAAAAAAAAACGTAAAACAAATCAGAATTTTTTTGATCATATATTTATTACATCGAAGTTTCTTAAAGGTTTTTAATACACCTAATTTTGTAATTTAAATTAGGACAGTAAGCATAATAAACTTGATTGGGAAATTGTATAAAGGTTTCTAGATATAAACACCTACCTAATTGATTTTTCAAAAAGTTAAAATCTTCCCGTTAGTCTAAACAGTTATAACATTCAAGGTATCGTTTGACAGTGATAGAACTGTGAAGTGATTTATGTGCGCCTTGCAGCGGTCGCGCGCAATGGACTCAGTGACGCCGTGGGGTGCGCAGGTGTGTGATCTACCTTGGCTCGGTTTCGGTGCGCGACGGGTACCATCGATCAATAAGCACTTTGCTGTCGCGGTACTGGTTTAAAAACACTTTATTATATTTATGTAGCCACACTGGCACCCTTATAGGGATAGGCAGATAGCCTCGAGTCCTAAATATCTCCTTCCTGTTTCTTATACATTAGCTTTATTCGTATGTTTAAGGGCAATTTGGTCGATGTTTTAGAGGAATATAGATTTACATGTTTTATATGTCATACTCTACAGACTTTATGAATAGAAGAGATAGGCCGACGAGTTTAGTTCTCTCCCACGTTTCTTGAGTATATGTCTGGAATAGGACGTGTACATTATTGCCATACACTAGGCACAAGTGCAGAATTCTAAAAATTCTATTATAGTTAGAAAATTCTAATTGTTTGATCGTTTGATGATGTCAACACAGGAGCTCTCGATCGGCAGTTGAACTCACAACCACTCTTCGTAATACTCTTCGCAATATTCTTCGTAATCAGCACATCTCACATTGTATGCTTACTGCGAGCCCATTTATGTATGTTTCAAAACAGCGGTTACGAGTATACAGTTACTTTCTGTTCTTTCTGTTATCAAGGACAGCCATTTCATTGGCATGTTTCTTGGAAATATACACATACATATAAATATATAAGGTGATATTAAGATTATGTTTAAATATAGTCATCACCAAGTTCTCAACTCTGACTTTCATCGGGTACTATCATTGTCATCAACAATCCTTTTCAGAACATCACTTTTCCTACATAACAAGAAACAAATTCATCAACGTTTCGTGAGTTTTATACATATGTTTATTATTTACCGGTTTAACTCCTGTATGTGTTTTGTGGTTGGCTGACTAGGTTCGGACCTATACGAAGTTTTCTTTTTCAGAATAAAGCCGCTCCATTTCTCTTCGAGAACTACAGTCGCTTTGGATGCATGTAGACGGATTGCTTGCGGTACAATCCAATGCGCAGAAACAAAAACTGTGATGTGAACATTGTAGTGAGAACAACGATGGAGTCGAAACACTAGCTAGCGTTTGCAATATTTCTGTTACGTTACATTTCGAAACCAAAACGTTATGTATATTCACGCCTATAATGCCTAATGTACTCGTAGTACACTCCGACGTTTCACCAGTTACATTTACATCCTACCATGGAATAGGTGGTGACTCTATTGCGATACACCGGGCACGTATCCAGACTCCTATCCACTACTAGAAAATCTAAGTTAGAAAAAACCAATAGTGCCCGATTCGGGATTTGATCACAAGACCTCTATCGGCAGTCGCGCTTTCAATCAAAACGACCAACGAGGCAGTAATTATATAATATAATAAAACATTATAATATTTTTCTTCTGTTAGTTACAAATGCTCAAGTTAAATACTTGATATTATATAAATAAAATATAAACAATCGATTTTTTCACCATAATCACCAGCAACTCAAAATGAGAGTATTTAAGACCATAGACGCTGCTAATTGTCAGTTGTCAAATTTCACGCGTCTTAGAGAACTTTCTAGAGAACCCGCGCAAGTTTGCAGAAGAATACATCGCCTTCAAAATATCTACTGCAATGTTAATAAATAACGAACATAAGCGTATGGCTATGTAGTCTACGTTGCGACAGTATCAAATAAAATAAATAGAGAGATCACGTAGAACGAATTCGGACCGAAATGTATTTGTTTTTGTTTTGGTTTAGTTCGTTTTCGTGAACCTCGGTTAAATGTAACGTATATTTTTTTCAACAACTAAACGAATTTCACGGTTAATGGACGCGTTAACTATTGTGTAATACTGTAGAAGGCTGTATTAGCAGATTTAAAGTTATAAAACATTTATATTTAGTGAAGTAAACAGTAGCAACTGACCATTTTGCGTAGTGGTTGGTGACCCTGACTGCGTGTATTGAGGTCGTGGGTTCGTTTCTCTCAGAATAAATGTTTTATGATGAGTGCGTGTTTTTTTGTGTATCGGCGTTAAATTATCTACATAGTGATATATTTCAAATTGTATGTATGAATACATGTACATTGATTCGTCTCAATTTCTTCCCGCACGTACGCCGGTTTATCTTTTCTAGCACAAAGTACCTACGAGGAAATTAACAATGTGAAATACAATAGCGTAAACACTCTTATCGCAGTTGTACAAAGTGGAGTCTTCGTGCTGCGCACACATCTACATGACTAAGAGGTCGCGATATCGGTGCGGTCGTGTGCGCATAGCATAGACGTCGACGAATATCCGATAACCTTGCCCCTACACTCGTTCTAACCCACTATCGTTTCCTCTAAGTGTTTCGTGTGTAATGTATATCAAAAACATAGCTGAACTCGTATTCATAGCTCTTAAAGTGCTCACTTTAGTTTAAAGAAATGTTCTAGAAGGAAATGATGTTACACAGTATCTAAGACGTAAACAGTGTTATGCGAGCAGTAGTGCCAAGTCGAGGACAGAGCGCGGTGGTGATCCTGGTGAGTTTCACGTTCAGCAGGGACTCAGACAGGCTGATGTTGATGAGGAAATGTTAATTACAGTTCTATAAAAGAAAAATCCATGCAAATAAATAAAATTGGAATGTCTGTTTGTAATATTACAATAACCGCTTTTAAATGCATGTGTATGTATTGGTGATGTCACGAATGTCATATTTTGTCAATATTTGCAGAAATTTTGCGAATGCGAGTATGCAAAACTTTGCGCATATTCGCGAATGCGAATGCGAATAGTCGTTACGTCACTAGTGTGTACCTATAGACGGTACATATACCAAAATTACCCTTTTTTTGTCTGTCTGTCTATTCCGACTAATCTCTGGAACGGCTGAACGGATTTTGACGCTTCTTTTACTGGCAGATAGCTGACACAATAGGTAGTAACTTAGGCTACTTTTATTTTCGAATATCAGAACCTTATGTCATCATGTTAGATTTATGCACTATGCATAGATATTTCTATATGCGAAATACTGAATTATTAAGTTATCGTAAAACCGAACGATAACTTTTTTGTTAAATTTCACGTGAACGAAGTCGCGGGCGTAGCTAGTATAAAATAAATTTTAGCAGTTATTGTCTTAACGGCAGTCAGTATTTTGTTTTTAAAAACGTAATTCAAGCCTGTAATCCCCGAAGAGGTAGACAGAGGAGTGTATTACATTTCCACGTTTCACCAGTTACGTTTACGTCTCACCATAGAATAAATGGTGGGCTTATTGCCATTCACCGGGGACATATCCAGACTCCAAGCTACAAATAGAAAATTCTACTTAGCCCGACCCGGGATTTCAACCCAGGACCTCTTGATCGGCAATCGCCCTTACAACCACCTCGACCAGCGATGCAGACTTTTGTTTTTAATTTAAATATAATGATAACAAACAATAACGATAAAATGAAGGTAACGATAATCATTAACCCAGATAAAACAAGATAACAGTATCATGGACCCGCTAATTATGCACGGTGTGCCTATGGAGCTTAACATTAATGTCGTTACAGGATTCGATTTTAAGTTGTATATCTATATTATTATAATTATATTTCGGACTGTAATATATGATACACTTAAATAACATTGCAAAACATTGCATTGATATGAAATTTTATATTTAAATTTGTTTTTTCTTTTCTTATTAATTTCCTACATGATTTATACTAACTTTTTCTAGAATTGATTGTGTCAATTCTCCAAAATATTGGTAATATAGAAATGCGATGTGACGAAATATGTATTATTGACGAAATATCACACATTATTCTTGTAACAATGCATTGTTGCATTCTTTTCAATAATTTCTAGAATCAACTTGTGACGTTTATCATACATACATACATATCTTCACGCCAGGTCCACATACGGGGTACGCTGAGAGCACGAAGTGTCAAATGTCTCTATCCCTATACAGACCTGCCGCCCTTCCTCCACATTCATCACTCCCTTCGTACGTACGCCGATTTCTGGGACTTCTGACCCCCCCATCAGCCAGTATCTGGCCTATTTGATCAAGATAGGTAAGTCTTGGCCTCCCTCGGCACCTGCGTCCACCAACGTTCCCATTGTATATCTGCTTCGTCATCACGACACGTTTATCGCTTAGCATTAATTTGTAGTCTCGTGTTTGCAAACGATCTGCCTCGTCAATATGCGTCACTTGACAGTACTGTGATACTGAGATGGAAGAGTTTAGGCGCGAATTACAAATATGGCACCACATTTACAGATAATTTTTGAAGAAAGATTAATTTCTGGTGTTAATATAATAAATAAAGTAATGAAAGCTTATTGGTTTGAAATGAAGCTTTTCATTACTGAGAGCCCCTTCGTTCTGACAGGAGACCGGTGACACTGTTCGACACGTCTGACAGTGCGATATTGCAAAGCGTCCGAAAAAATATATTTGTATCAAAAACGTATCATCACGCCTGTAATCCCCGAAGAGGTAGGCAGAGGAATGCTGAACACTCCCAAGTTTCACCAGTTACGTTTACGTCCCACTATGGAATAGGTGGTGAGCCTATTGCCATGCATCGGGCATATTTACAGACTCCGAGCCACTACTAGAAAATCTAAATTAGAAAGATTTAGTAGTGCCCGGCCCTGGAATCGAACCCAGGACCTCCCGATCGGCAGTCGCGTTTGCAACCAACATGGCCAAGGAGGCAGTCAAACATAACAGTTAAATATAACAGTTATACAGTACTAGCAAACCCGGCGAACTCCGTTTCGCCACTAGATGGCTTCGTTTTTTGTAACATTTCGTTTGGGGATTAAAAGATGAAGAAATTTTTTTTTGTTTTTTTTATATTTGAAAAGAAAAATTTTTATTTCACTTCACAACAGTAATGAATTCATTTCGATTACAAAAATGAATTTGAACTTCTCTAAGTAAAAAATGAAAGTGAATCCAAAGTAAATACTAAATCTGAGCGTTATACGTGCCCGTAAATTATCCGTTTCATTGAAGTGCTCTTTTGTAAACCACATTTTTGTTTTTTGGTCTGACGTTAACACAAACAAAGTGGATGGTTTCCCAACTCGTGAACATGCAACGTATAGTTGCCCATGTGAAAATCAATGATTTTCTAAATTTATCCCGCAAACACTAAGCGATTGGCATTGCGATTTGTTAATTGTCATTACGAACGCAAGGTGTACCGGAAATTGCAATCGTTTGAAGTCAATTTGAAGATCAGTCGGAATCATTGGTATTCGAGGAATACATACATTTTCGCCTGCGTACTTACCGTTAATAATGGTTGCCTCAATCAAATTCGGCATGTCTTTTTAATACGTGCTATGTATCAGAGATGGCGCTGTATGTGAAAAATGATTTTCCCTGTTTTCCTGCTTTTCTCTTGAATTTTCTTTGCTATAAACCTCACGGAGCCCGAGACCTTTCCAACGAATGCAAAACCGTGGAAATCGGTTTGTGC
>DWFO01004097.1:0-11643 GCA_018246595.1 Mimoniades nurscia nurscia
AGGTGGTGAGCCTATTGCCATATACCGGGCACTTACTCAGACTCCGAGCCACTACTAGAAAATCTAAATTAGAAAATAATATATATAGAATTAAATGAATATAATATATTTTGATAGCAGAAGAATTATTTCTACCTAACAATTAAATTATCAAACTACATTTCCTGTATATGACTATATGTAGAAATTATGTAGGCATCTAGACATAGAATTTCACAAGACCTTCAGAATTAAACTTGAAATAGACACACATTGGTATATCTTACTACACATTTGTATAATAAATCATCTTTGTGTTTATACAGTGTTTTCATTATATAACATTCAACAAACTACTGAAATAATATAAATATTAGAATAAATATTCAGCTGCTAAAATTAAACATTACATCACATAAGCATATAAATGGAATAAAGATAAAATTAGTTTGACACAAATATACAAATCAACAATGTAGTGATGCACTTATTATTCTTGTGTCATGTTTATAAAAGTATCAGTTTTAAGACAATTTGCTAGGGAAAACTCAACCTTATAACACTTCATTATTTCTTGTGTATGTACTCAAAAGCATTGTGTATGTGTGAATATTTGATAAAGTTCAATATCATTGTAATGGACAGTGAGGGTAACTGTGTGGAATGTATTCAATGGAAAATTTGCATATAATATTTGTGTGTTGATTTGTCTTTTTCTATATTATTCTGTAAAATACATGTTTGTTGAATCTTGTATATTGAATTGAACACTGTAATAAAGATGATTTTATTTCGTTCTGGTGCTTTATAATAAATAAAAAACTAACAACATCACATCTGCATATGACTAAAGAGTGGGTTAGGCAGAGCAGTACAGAACTGTGTCCACCAGTTTTGTTATGTTTCACATGTAACAAGGGCAGAGCTTATTGCCATACACTGGACACAAATTCAGCCTCAGAGCTACTACTAGGTTTCAAGTTAGAAATAATCAACATACCCAGCCTGGAGATCAAACGCAGGACCTCTCGATCCTCAATCTCACTTGCAACCACTCAACCGACAAGTTTCCAATGATCAAAATAAGCATACATAAAATCCCGGCATATCAATGTTAAACTAATGGTACTTACTGCAGTATTCCAAATGGCGCCAACCTTTGACTGTAAATCAGGTGTCAGTCTGACATAATTTGTTGTGACTATTGTATTACCTAAGAAGTCCCAATAGGGTACAGACATACCACTACCTGAAACGATACAGAATTTCATTGAAATTGATCAACATTTCCATTTTTTTTAATTTTTCGTTTTCAGTGTGCAATAAAATACTTTGTATTGTAAATGTAATCACTACTTAGCAGACATTATCAAAGCACATTATAAAAAAATGTATAGAATAGTAAATCTGCTAATATAGGCAAACTGATGATATAATGATACTTTTTAAGGATAAAGAATTTTAGCTTTCTGTGCTCTTTGAGTTTATAGCAGGAAGAGTGAAAAAGAATAGTCCATGATGAACTCGACACTTATTATATGGAATATGATTTATTGAATGGAGTGGTATAGAGCACATAACGAAATATATGGTTTTATACCAGGTCTATAAATCTCATACACCTGTAATTCCTGAACAGGTAGGCAGAGGAACATAGTAAATTCCCTCAATTCACCAATTATGTTTATGTTCCACTATGGATAGTGGGTAGTCCATAATAGATGGTGAGCTTATTAACATACATCAGGCACATTTCCAGACTCCGAGCCACTACTAGAAAATCTAAATTAGAAAAATACAGTTGTGCCTGACCCGGGATTTGAACTACGGATCTTCCGATTGGCAGTCACGCTTGCAAGCAACACGACCAACGAGGCAGTCCGTTATGTATTTGAATTCGGAAATAACGTTTTGTACCAGTACGTTTAATTAATACATTTTTGTTCTTTTAAAAATTTATCTTGCTTATCTCGCCACATAAACTAAAATAATATATACGTATAATTTCATATTTAAAGAGCATTATCAAGTCAATGGTACTTTATCAATGCCTACATTGTATTTTGTATAACACATCGCTGTAATTCTGTTTTTGTTGTAGTTTTCTTTAAGTCATATGGGAAGATAAATCGAAATTATATCTGGTATTTTCATGTTACTACCTAAACAATCGGACTGATTGATTAAATTATGTATAGTGAGAATAATAATAGCCAACTAATAGCGACCACTAATCAAATAATAAAGACGTAGGTAATGTAACCTGTGTAGGTCACTGACCTTGGTAAGGTTTCGTCAATGAATGTTCTCGTCTGATGTAATCTCGAGTATTCCATTCTGCAGAAATCGAAGCGAATGCGATAAATAATAACAGAAGATTCGAGATTATAAATTTCTTAATAAACATTTTCACAAAATAACCCCGGTGTTGAACTAGAACTAATGACAAGACAGGACAGGACAAACGCCAAATCATGACATTATTGCCAGTATCCAATGGCATTTGCATTTTAGTGCTACCAGCGAAGAAATAACTACAATATTTTTTAAATAAAATATTTTTTAACGTTAACCTTGCATTTTAAACAAATTCATTCAGTTTTTTAAATCAACAATTGTTTGAAGGATTCACTAATATTTTTGTGAAGGCATATTAACAGAATGAAATAAATCAAATCCCTAGACACTATATAGTGCTATAAATGTTTGCTAGATGGCGCAGTTAAATTATGAACGAAATTAATTATAATAATGAAATTGATTTTTTTTAAACCTATTCATACTTTCTATAACGATATCCTCTTTTTCTTACAGTAACAATAAAAATATAGGTACTCATTTTAGGAAGTTTGACTTTCTTCCCATTTGTCTGTATGCATTTGTAAAATAGTACCTACGTACCAAAGTCCACCAATAACTTTCTAAAACAATGCAATTTTGTAGGGTCTGATGGAATAAGCTTAAAGTGTGATATATATTGAATCATCATCAGAGTGAGACGTAACTTTATAAGGTTTTATTACTTACACATGACACTTAGACAACGATCTCAAGATAATACTTAACAGTCACCCAAATAATATTTAGTATTGTAGTAACTATGTAGCAGAATCTCTATACGTTAGAAGAAGACGACGAGAGGATTGAAATAAATGGGGAGAGGGGGAGGGAGAAAAAGGAGAAGGCGAAAGTTAGGGAGAACGTAACAAAAGAAAAACGACAGCAGTAGCGGCAGTAGCAGCAAAAGCAGTCATATTTACTTGAAGGACAAATTTAACTCTTCGCAATTGTTTAGGTACGAAAGGACAGTAGCTAAAGGTATATTTTGAAGCTTAGGTTTAATATCCTAAGCATCGCGCCGGTAACACCCGAAGTAGGCAGAGGAGTGTAGTACAGCCTTAGTTTCACATGTAATATTATAATAATGTCAACAGACGAATATGTGTGCGATGGTACTTAGGAGATGCGAAAGAAATTGGCCACGACCATAATCAATGGTGAGAGCCTTAATCTCTGCCCATCGCAAAGTGAAATAGGCCTGACAACGACGTATGTATACAATGACGTATGTAATGTAAATTAAAAATAAGCTTCTACTCGTAATAGATAATAATCAAACTGGATATTTATATACAACTTACTAGTTGATACCCCCAATTTCGTCCACGTCGCTTATCATTATCGCAACTGCCTCGTTGGTCGTGTTGGTTGCAAGTGCGACTGCCAAATGGGAGGTGCTGGGTTCGATTCCCGGGTCGGGCACTACTAAATTTTCTAATTTAGGTTTTCTAGTAGTGGCTCGGAGTCTGGATATGTGCCCGGCACCTATATGGCAATAGGCTCACCACCTATTCCATCGTGGGACTCAAAAGTAACTGGTGAAACGTGGGAATGTCCTACATTCCTCTGCCTACCTCTTCGGGGATTACAGGCGTGCAGTTACTTTTTAAATTTTTGCAGCACCTTAAGCTAAGTACGTCCTTGTATCCACAAGGGCGTATTTAATGCATAATTTTAGTGTTAGTTAGCTAATATTTAATTATGTTTTATAACGGCGACAGGTAGGTACAGCACCGTATAATTTGCCTGTTGTAATTTCGCGGCTACGTTCGCGCTCCCTCGGGATTTAATTATTTTCCCGCCTTATAATGCATCCTCTGATTTGATCCTCCGAAATCAAGTCATTAATTAAAACAATTCGTAACAGACAACATATTTCGTGTTTTTGTCCTTGTTAGTATTTTATTTTTAGCTTACTCAGATTATCAATTATTTATCACCCGTTCGCCTCGTTATCAATAGTTTCTTTCTTGATAATAACATACAAGATACCTACATATCTTGACACCAGGTCCTTCACGGATTAGGAATAAATTTTCTTGAAATTTTACTTCGCTATTATTATTTCTACTGCTAGAATATTTGTAGGTACTCGTTATCGCGCGCACGAATTTACTAGTGACGTTATAACATTATTATTCAGCTGTTAAAATAAACATTTATTCAACAACGTCGGCGGGAATGTTAAGAATGTTTGTTTGTATTGCTCTATAATATAACGTTGGATCTGCACAATCTCATAATATTTTCCCCATATTTCAAGTCATAAAGTGACATTAAAACTCGAAGAGATTAGCTATTGGAACCCCCTAGCGTCGACCCCGCAGTTCGAGCCTCCCTTCGCGACAGTGGTTATTAGATAATGTAATTATGTTTTATAGACGGCTGGACTAAAATTGAGAGGGTGTACTTACGTCAGTTGGGGGAGGCTGCATGAGCGAAGGCAAAATTGTTCTTATTTGCATACTGTAAATTTAGAGTTTTACAGTTTTGAAATAGGAATTTTATAAAATAGGATGTCAAAATTTTAAACTACTATTGTAAAAATAAAGATTTGTCCGAAAATGGTTGCCTTTAAATCCCATAATGAATATATCCGACCTTAGTCATATATTTGCTTGGACTCATGTTTGAGCACTGCAATGTCATATATTTGCTTGGACTCATGTTTGAGCACTGCAATGTACGCACTGATAAACTTTAGTGACAATTAACTTCATACATATCTATTAAGTTTCTGGGTGTAGTTTACACGCAAGCATTACCGGTGACATCTCAGAATTCCATAGAGGACTACATTTTTATCTAAATCTAATAAAATAGTGTCAATAATATAAGCGGCGTTTATAAACTTTGTGCTTTATTGTTTTAGTATTTTTTTTATTGTTTTAGTAATTTATGGCTAAACAAATGTTTCAAGATTGATTGAATCGACATACACGGGTTACATGAAAATATTGTTCGCAAAGTATATTGAGTAAACATCGTGTTATAAATAAAATAAAACAAAACAGAAAAACAAAAAACAAAATAAAAATATGCAAGATAAAAAAGCGAATCGTAAATTAATGACGAGGTCACTCAAAGGTAACGTTAATCATATTACAAATACGATAATTATTACCATAAAGAAAATAATGGTTTCGTTTAAACAGACATTTCCATATTCATATCACAATATTACACAATGCAAATAATATTGTTGGTACCAGGCGCACAGCGGCCGTAAGAACATTTAGGCCTAAATGACTGCATGGCGCCGTAGAGTCGCGACCGCGACCGCGCCCGCGTAGAGACGGCACTGTTTGACTTTGTAGGGTTTCTGATACATTTATAACGGGTGCTTTGATGTATTTGTATTATTCTATTTCCCTATCGCAACTGGAAGAATGTGATATATTGAAACGATTTAAAACAGAGTGAGAGACGATCATAAAAAATGCAACGCGTGGCTTAACGTCCCGATTTTATTGATTTCTGTTATAAACGATTTCTGGTATGTAATAGGTATACATATTGTAAATGTCTTCTATTGTATTCCATAGATAATAATAATTAGGATTAATATTACCCACCAATTAGTGTATTAGTGTGTAATTAATACATAATTTAATAAACAGAGTAATCGTAAAATAATGAAATTAACTTTGAATGTTTCATGTGAAATTCGAATTTAACACGTACCTAGTCGTACTTACTTTAAACATGAATAGACAAATATGAAGAACCTAAATTTAGTTCTTGTCATATTTAATGTTTACAATTGCAATACATTTTTGACTAACCAAATTTAGTATATTAATACCTCGTTGGTCGTGTTGGTTGCAGGTGCAACTGCCGATCAGGAGGTACTGGGTTCGATTCCCGGGCTGAGCACTACTAAATTTTTCTAATTTAGATTTTCTTGTAGTGGCTCGAAGTCTGGAAATGTGCCCGGTGTATGTATAGGCTCACCACCTATTCCATAATGGGACATAAACGTAACTGGTAAAACGTGGAAGTGTTCTACATTCCTCTGCCTGTCTCTTCGGGGATTACAGGCAGGATGTTACATTTTTTTTAATACATTTGGTTACTTCGTACCATTGTACCTAGTGTTAATTAAAAAAAACTAAACCTTAGTTCATGAACCCATCGAACCCAAATATGTTGTGATAATACATCGCGTTTTACCCTAACGATGTGGCGTCACGGGTGGGGACTAAACATGTGTCGGTTGACATTAACGAGAAAATAACAAGGACTGATTCTGATCAATGTAAAAATCAGATATGTATTAGGTACAATTAGCTACTGGAAAGGGATAATATAAAAAGTATCGTAATATCGCGCCAGTATTTCCACGAAGCGGTAGACAGTGGAATGGAAAGTTAAAATTAATTTTTTTTTTATACTTTTACCGGTATTGGCGGATTTTGATTATTATAAAGGTGTCCTTAATAATCGGTGGTTATCAAATGTCGTTCAATGCGATATGTATTACCTATACCTACCTACCTAATAAAATTAATCCGGCCTTTGTATTTACACATTTTCATACATGTATTATATTTTGAAAAGGAGTCTATAAATAGTAGATACCTACTTAATAATAAAGCTGTTGGTAAAAGTTTGGTTACGCGACGACTGATAAAATTCGATGTTTTCGATGTAATTACGTCATTAATTTGCATTTAGTTCATTATTGCTAAGCGGATGCTGTAATTATTGTTAACTGTTACAACAATACTCGTTAACGTGCACTTCATTTAATTGCCAATACGATAGGAAAATAATTATTTTACAAGTGCATATTTTGTTTTAAGAACTTCCTACTTTTAAATATCAGTACCTATTATCTACAGTATATGGATCAATATTGTTTCTGATTGTCTGATGATCTGATTGTTTGATTCGGTGTCATAAAGAACCGCGTCGGCAGATCGCGGTATGGTGGGTCCTGTCTAGGCACAGTTACATGCCCTGACCGCCTATGGGCAGCAGCGTAGGCGTTGCGGGAGGCTCTGCTCTGCGATCCCCTACTCGCATGCCCAGCGTGGGGATTATAGGCATCACCCTCAGGGGAGGCCTGTGTCTGATGATGATTATGAACCTGGTTATATTTTATAGTTGTATTATATTTTAATGTATTTCCATGTTGGAAAATTCGTATTATTTTCTTTTATCACAATAAAAGCAAGCTAAAAGAACAATAAGAAGAAAAGGATCTCGTATTTAAGTACGAAATTAAAAAATATCTATTACTTATAAACATTTTCGGAGCACAAAATTTTTACAAAAGATACAGTTTCATTTGTGATAATACTGTTTTAAGGCAGTTAAAAATATCCTCCCTTATAAAATATACAACTACTTACCTAGGTAAACAAGTGGCGGCATCGTCTCCGTAAATAAACCTTAGGTCGCCCTACTACTAGGTAGTCTGTAGACCTGAAGAAGACAGCGGGCTACTACTGGATTCGGAAGGCTCAGGACCGGGAGGAATGGCGCCGATTACGGAAGGCCTACGTTGAGCAGCGGACGTCCAAAGGCTGAACTAATACTAAACTTGCTATTTAAGACTTTAGTATGTAGGTAATATAGCTGCTAACACTCAATGACGATTTGATTAACTACGTATAGGTACCTACCTACTAAATTAACTGTCATTACCCCTCCCATGTTTATTTATAGTCTCAGTCAAGATCGATTGTAGGAGTCTACATGCGGCAGTATTCATTTGTGACTGCAGTGCTCGTGTGCTAGACTACGAAATTAAATCGAGATCTTTTTTGCTTTTTGCTTCAGCTGGCGAAAGATTGGAGCTCCCTGCCGGGGTCTATATTCCCCGATCCGTATTACCTGGTATCATTCCACACAAAAGTAAATAGGCCCTCCCTAGGCAAGCGTGCTGTATCCTAGGCTGCATCATGCTTTCCGTCAGGCGGCAAACCACTTAAACCTAAACCTATTGGTAAGTAAAAGAAAATACTTATTCATTGCTGAATAGTTAATAGACATCTAAGACGTTCGATCTCCTTTGAAGCGCGCAAGACCTTGACACGCTTGCAGAATGAAACTAATATGTATCTACGAGTACACTTCATCAACGTTGGACGTGCTAGCAGCCTCTTGGATGGATAATCAATGATAAATAATTTTTTCAACCGTTTTCGTACTTTGGAAGTCTTGTTGAGCAGGGCTTAGTTGCCGTTCAATATTGACTTTATTTTTTTTGTCTTAGTCTTATATTTAATATTGAAGCATATAGTCACGATGAAAATAGTACCTACAATATAAGTATACATTGCTATAGGTAATTGAAGAGAGAAGAGGGTTATATTACCTACAAAAAATATAAGTATTGTTTTTAATGATAGAAAAGTAAGAGATTCTGCAACTCATTCTGAAACCTACATATGCTCGGGCCTGGTGTCTCCTATACTCCTCTGCTGCACTGAAATGGCAGAAGTATTAAAAATAGTAATAATGGCATTACATGCTGTTTATGTAGGAACATACAGAAGAGTAAAAATTGCAGCTTTTTTATATCGCACACTTGGACACTGGTCTGTCCTCGTGAGTCAGGAGGACTGCGTAAAAAGTACTCCACGGCTATGTTGCAAGAATTCTTGTTTTGGTATGGATTATCGACCCATTCGTAAATACTAAGTTTTTGAAAAATCCCATAAGATTTCCTATTGACGCTTAACTGTACCTATTCGTTTAACAAATACGAATTTATTCGTGTAACAAACACGAATTGTTGCAAAGTTAACGTATTTTATCAAATGTGGAAGGCAAATAATGAAATATTTAACTTCATTTTTTTTTTACCTACTACCTAATATTTAATTAAGATTTATTTAAACGCTCGATCCATAATTTAGGCCTAAATTATAAGTTGCAAAAGAACTCTTTTTGCTCGCCTCTTCAGACATCCTCTAACGATCTTACCCGGCTCTCAAAAGTCCCTAGGTTAATTCTAAGCATCCTTAACGAAACCCTCAAAACGTACCGTGTTCCTTTCTAATTTATTCACTTTACAAATTCGGCTCGTATCGGCCGCTTTCTCGCGGGTCACGGGTTGCACACTTTACATCCGTTCTCCTCTGAATGCACAATAGGAATCTTATCATCTCCCTCTAACGCACGTCTACGACGTATGTGTCTCTCTATTCAACGATTGCGGCGTTGCCAAGTCGCTCGCGTCGACGCCAAGTGACCTTGTCTCGCGCTCTACTGCTGCCGATGTCGGAACACTAGGTATAATTACTAGACATTTATGGCTCTTAATTTATGATGACATTTTTTATAAATCACACCGCGTTTTAGAATAAATGAGTGTTAATTAGCGATAACAACTCAAATAAGGATGTAGTTATACCTTTAAAATATGTCTTAATTTATCGTTTTTTTTTCAAAAACTATTAACCCGTGGGGTCTATGTAGATATAACCTTTATGTTACAGTTAAAATAAAATAGTACAGGCACGGCTAAACTTTCAAAATCTCATTGGGTAACAGAACGGATGTGTTTGGCCTACCCACTAAAGCTAAGATAGGTACTTATCATTATGTACATTAGATACTAATCATGATTAATGTAATACTTATTATACCCATATTAGGTAACATGTTTCACAAAGAAACATGGAAGGTGGTACCAATATTTATCCAGCTGTTTTTGCCGCTACGCAGCAATGGGGTCTTGCGATTTGAAGAGTGTGGCACGCATGCAAAATATGAGGCGTTCGTAGCTTGATCAGTAGCAGCAAAATATTCATGGGTTGCAACTGATATTACTTCGATTTTGTGCCGTCAGAAGTCGAATGGAAAGACTTGCTGCCATAAGCGTCCTCTTAGGAGTTATGCCCATAATACTACATACATCATTATACTACGTTTATGTGGAACTTTTGTATTATGTGGAACTTTTACCGCACTAAAACTCCGCACTAATAGGAGGATGGCACGAGCTACAGCAGAACACACTGGTGCCTTCTTAGGGCCTTTCTTCTGGGAGAGGTCCAATGCCTCAATCCTCGCCGTCCTGTTTTCACTTCCTTCCCGGGATCGCTGACTGAGCGGTTCGAGCTCCCACTCAAGTCACTCGCACCCCCGTAAACCTCCTTTTAGTCGCCTCCTACGATAGACAGGAGATACCGTAATTCGTATTCGTATTAGCTTCGTTTATGAGTAGACTAGGGTTGACTACTAAAGCATTGAGGAGAAAAGACAACTTTTATCAACGTTAACATCGTATGGATAGGAACATACCAATGAAAATATTTTGCATTAAGCAGTTATAAATAAGTATTTTGTAGGTGCCACCTATTTTAGTAGATTTATTATGTAGCTCAAAAATAAAAAGCAGATTAAGTGAACGTCATATTCATTAAGTTGACTTTTGATTGATGATGACTTTTGATTGAGTTGATTGGATCCTGATATTCATTCATATTTTAAAAATACATAGGTAAATGTTTTTACATTGATATTTTTAATTTAGACAAGGGTCTAAATTCAAGGATAAGGCAAGGGCCTTTTCCTTGAATTCGCGATGTAGGTACCTTGCTGCGATTTCTTCGTGATTTACCGCATATCATAGACCCACATATCACTAGTGCAAATCTATGCGATTTGAAGCGCTATTTCATTGCTCATGCCAAATTTGTTTATACAGTTTTCTTGAACACAACACAACGATACCAAATATACGTAGATACCTACTATTATAGTTACAAGCGCAAACCAAAATGCAAAATTTAATAGCGTTAAGTAATCTATAACTAATCTATAGTATCTTATAACAACCGTACATAAAATAATTTATTACAACGTAATATCACGCCTGCAATCCCCGAATAGAGGAATGTAGGACACTTTCACGTTTCTCCAGTGACGCTTATGTCCCACTATGGAATAGATGGTGAGCCCATTGCCTCTGACTTTAACTCTGCCTATTGACTCTGAGCCACTACTAGAAAATCTTATTAAGAAAATTTTTGTAGTGCCCGACTGGAGAATTGAGCCGAGGACCTCCCGATCAGCAGTCGCACTTGCAAACAACACGACAGACGAGGCAGTCAAATAAATAATTTATTACAACATTCGATATGATGGATTATTATAGGTAGGTATAGGATGGATGGATAGGATTTTAAACCTATAGCTATTGCTATAGGTTTAAGATCCTTTGAAAAGTCTCTGTAAATTAGGTAGGAATAAAAGGTAAAGGCTTGTTTTTGTAACACATGTAACTACAATGTCATATAATTGGTGTAATCGGCATAAAATAGCTTTCAAGGAATCTAAAAAGACCGCTAGAAATTGCTTCCTCGA